>KL257678.1:20620-55082 GCA_000699545.1 Podiceps cristatus | reverse complement strand
CTGTGGCTGCGCCCCTTCCCCGGGCGTCGCCCGTCGAGGTCAGAGCTCCTGCGTTCATTAGTTTGTGCCTAATGACAGTCTGCTTTGGCGCTCTGCCCAGTCCCCTTGCCTTGTACGTTTCTAGACGCTGCTGCTTTGCCCGTGGCTCCTGCTCTGCAGTTCAACGTTGGGAGGACCCCCTCCTGGACAACTAATCCTGCTTCAGTTAAACTGCAGCCATTAGCAATTACTGAGCGTTCACCTTTCCTGCAACTTGATTGTAGCGATTTAGCACTTCCAACCTAAGTAATGTTCAGTTATAGGTAATAACTGGTATCCCAGATGGGCAGGCCTTGAGTGAAGCAGTGGTGTAGTTTATCATGGTAGAGGAATCTGATTATTGTAGAGGTAGAGTGGTGTAGAGTATGAGGGTCAAACTATAAGGCTGATAAAGAAATAAACCAGTTATTGCAAAGGGGTTTTTTGTGATCTGGAAGTAAAGCAGTGGGCCTAATTCTCCTTTTTGTGAGCCTTTTCTGGATACCTGTCTTGTCAGGAAGTGATTCTACCTGTCTGGAATTAATTCTGCTGCTAGGCTGAGGTAGCAGTACCTTCCACCCACTTTGTTCTGTATTTCCACTGAACAAAGGCAGCCCTCTGGGAGAGACAAAGCTTAGGCCTGCTTAGGCCTTGTCTCTGTTCATTTAACTGAAATTGAGTGTACTGTTTTGATTAGCTAAATGTATAAATTTAAGCTTTCTTAAACTTAGTTTGAATCGGTTTAGCTTTCTTTGGCAATTTACTGCATGAAGGTAACCAAATTAGAGATAGCAAATCTACTTAGCCAAATTAGTATAAATTTGCTTGTACAGAGAAGGCCCTGGAAAGATGGTAGGTATTGATGGTGCCACATTTGTCATTTTATTGTTGTTCAAATGCCAGGAATCCCTTTGGCTTCAATTTTGAAAAGTTTACTTACTAGTCTGACTAGGTGCCCTTGAAGCCACAGAATATTTTGCTATTGATAGTGACTTTTAAGAAAGTACTTGCTAAATCTGCTTAAAATCTAAGGGAGGAATTTGGTATGTGCATGTTGAAATTATTTCTGTTGGCATCTTTAGGCACCTTGCATTTGGTCTATATTCCTCGTCTCCGGGAATTTAAAGGTTTATTCTGCAGGATATTTTCTCTCTCCTGATTTTTGTCAAGGGATGTACTTGTCCAATGGCAAAGGAGAAGAAATAGCTCCTTTGTAGGAACTGAAAGAATTTCTGGAACATGGCCAACGTTCACATTGTAGAAAGTATATCAGACCATGGTAGGAGACATCAGGTGGCAAGAGTACGGACCTGCCTTAGGGTAAGAAAATGGATTACAGGACCGCAGGATAATTCATGTGAGAAGGGACTTCAGGAGCTGTAAAGGAGGGTCAGCTATGAAGCCAGACCAGATTGCTCATGGCTTTATCCAGTCTTGAGGTCTTGCAAACCTCAAGGGATGTGAAGACTGTACAGTCCCTCTGGGCAACCTGTTCCAGGGCTTGATTGCCCTCATGATAAAAAAGCTTTTCCTTCTATCTAGTCAAAACCTCTCTTGCTTCAGTTACCGTAAGAAACATGGTTCTGTTGTTGGAAATACTTCTTGCCATCGAGGACCTGATATCTTGGGCACTGAGTGCTTCTGATTTCTAGGACGTAGATAGAAGTAGTGTGTCCTTTGTGCCAGTCAATTTTGAGCTTATGATCTAACAGGGAGAGGAACTGTTCTTAAAAAGCAGTGAATAGCAGTGGTAGAAAGGGAGATTCATCAGTCAGCCTTCCAGCTAGCTTGAGTATCAGCTGTGTAACAGTGTGGCTCTCATGTTGTTAGCTGCCTGGGGCCAAGTGTTGTGGCCTGCCCGTGCACTAAGCAAGCTAACAAGTTTAGTTGTAGCCTGGGATTTTTTTATCATTCTGTTGCAACTTCACTGTAGACATACTTCTTAAAGGATAATAAAGCATTTACAGTGTCAGTACAAGATGAACTTTAAAAGGTGCTTCTGTTTTTTTCTTTCCTGCCATTAAAAAAACCCCAAACAAACTGTAAACCCAAAAAGTAATCAGTGTTCCCGCTGAAATGAATCATTACTTTGGTGTTTAAAAATGGGGTTTCAGTGGAGAAGAAGATTAATTTTGTGTGCTTTTTGTTTCCTCTTTATTTTTAGGGGTTGGAAAGACTACTTTGATCCAAAAAGTCACTCAAGCTCTAAAATCTTCAGGCATTCCCATTGATGGATTTTACACAGAAGAAGTTAGAGAAGGTGGCAGGAGAACAGGATTTGATGTTGTCACTTTGTCTGGAAAACGAGGACCTTTATCTAGAGTCAGGTACTGAGGTTTTAATAACTCTGTAAGTGGCTTACTGTTTTATGCTTCTGCTCCAATCTGTTGGCATGTTAAATGCTCCTCCAGAAGGTGATTTTCAGCACACGTATGGCTTTCATGGTCAGATTCTTTGTTCAGTTCTTGCATCCTGGCAGATTACCTGTATTGTGTATATAGACAGTGTCTCTATTGCCTAATGAAATACTGAAAATGTGCTAGGGAAGGGTATTCTCTCTTACTGTCTGTTTTATACCAGATAGAGAGGAAGCACTGCTGAGCCTTTTATTGTGTGGCCAAGTCTCTTTGGGATACAAGTAGCTTATTGTAGGCAAGGAGTGGGACTTTTTTGTTTCCACCAGCTAATTTATGGCAGCAGAAGTGGAAAATAAAAGGGAAATTGCATATAACATTTTTTAAAGAGCCACTGACTGGCCCACAAAGCCCACAAGAGAATTTTAAGAAAAGAAGTGTTTCAGAGCCCCACTAAGAAGTGGAGAGGAGCTCACAGTCTCTCCTGATTCACTAGACTAAACTTTTCATGCTTTGTGCAAAACTTAGTCTAGGTCCAGGTGTGACATAAGCACCTTGTTCAGACATAGTTGATCTGACTAAATCATTTGCGTACTGCTAATAAAGGAGGTTCACCTAGGGTAGTGTGATGCAGCACATGCAAACTGAGTATTTTTCTGAGATTGTTTAAGGGTTTTTTAGCCCATGCTGAGATTTGGGCTACTGCTGTGATGCTGTCTGCAGCATCACATTACCAAATTCAAAGATCTGAACTGCAGGCATGTATTTTGATTTCAGTGTAAATATACCTGCTGGCTTTTAGATGCTGTTGTCCTTCTGTACGCTGTTTAAATTGGAGCTTACATAGTTGTGTGGGTAGCTTATGGTATATGTGTTATCTGAAAGTGCGCTATCTGCAGTATGACTTAATGGATGGTTTACAGTTTCTTTCCTCTTCTTAGAGGAATTAAGGGGAGTTGACTTATTGGATAACTTCTCATAAATCCACTTAAAGTGACTGCAGTGATTTCTCACTAAACTCATTACTTAGAATTGTGTATTTCTTTTTCAAATTCAGTTCTTATTCTTCCACTTCAAGATGTGAATATCGGGTTGGACAGTATGTTGTAGACCTTGTTTCATTTGAGCAGTTGGTTCTACCTATGCTGAGAAATGTGAGTATTCCATGAAAGCTGCTGAAAAATGGATGCTTTATGATAATTGGTGTTATTGGAAGGTCCTTCTAGAGCACCATTTTTTGATATTAATAAATGACCTGTTTCTTGGGCATCACAGATGCTGATTTACTTCAGGATCAGGAAGCTGGAGGACCAAATCTGGCTTGTTCTCTTGTGCTTCTTCTGGTGCTGGAGAGATTGCAGTCCTCTCTCATTCTTGATCTGACATCATCCCACGAGCAGGACCTCCTTGGCCTGAGAGATAGCCGATAGGAAGTTTCATCCTATGCCACTGTCTTGTGCATTTTGTTTGCTGTCCAATATGCGAGTGGTTTACCACGCAGAACTGGGTGGAGTCAGTCGATCCAAGAAAAAGGCTTTTGCTGCTGCTCTTCTTCTTTACAGCCTTTTTTTCCCCCTCTTGCTCTTATTCCTGTCTTCTTCCAGTAGAAGCATTTGTTTCTTGAATCCAGTTGTTATTTTTGATTACCACTGCATAAGTACCTGCAGACTGGTGGGTTTAAACTGATAATAGCAGCCTGATAATTTGGGATTTAGCCTGCTGCACGAGGGGTGCTCTGACTGTGACAAGACTTTCCACACAGTCTTTTTCCTATGCTTTTCCTAACATTCTGTTATTGCCTTTTTCTTTCTCCTTTCTCTCTCTTACTCCAACCTTTCCCCTCTCCAAAATTAAACAAGAACAAATCTGATTTTGGCAATAACATATCACAAACAGTGTACAGCAGCTGCTGAGCTATACTACTTTAAAAAATCCTATTGTAATTTTTCTACACTGCCAAAGCTGAAGGCACCAAGGAAGAAGGCACTTCTTAATGAACTTTGAAGGAAAAAAAAAATCCAACCAACACCCTCCCCCCCCAAAAAAAGCCAAAAAATCCCCCCAAAAACCAAACCCAACAAAACAAACTTAAAAAAAAAAAAAAGAGGTGCAAGGAGCAAAAATGAGATTGAGGATCTAATTCTTATTTTTATCAAGGAACATTAAAGTTGGAGAGTAGGAAAGCAAAGACAAGGCAAGGGAGAAAGGAAATATGAATAAAATGGGACAATTTTTATATGTTTAATTTTGCTGTAACTTAATTTGCTATGTTAGTAAATAGAAGGATAGTTTAATGAAAAAGGCTTCATTAAGCCAGCACTGCACTGGGAATCCTTTTGCCGCTGCATTAATGTTGCAGTCCAGGAGAGATCTTGCTAGAAGGGAGTTAGCAGCATTGAATTTTTCTGGTTGTTACACAGCTTTCTGCAAGTACAAGAGAGTGAAGAGAAGAAGAAAAGGGGCCAGCAGGGTTGCACAGTGCATGACCCTGTTCTCACTGAGAGCACTGTTAATCCGTTTTGTGAGAACATGGTCATGCATGTAGGCAGCACAAAATGGGAGAGGAGGAGAGTGAGGAAGATCATAGAGCTGAAACAAGAAGAGAAGAATGAAGAATGAGGGCAGGGGAGTCATGGGTATCGTCTGGTTCGATCAGAGAGCAGCACAGAGTGGGCATGTGCCCCTTGAGTCTTGAGGACAGCTTCAGCTCTGAAGGCTTGGATCTTGCTCACACCAGTGAGAACAGGGGTAGATCCTACAATGGCTGATCTCTGGTTCCAGAAACTTTACCAGGCAGGACTGGGGATTTTTTCCAAAGCAAAATGCTCTGTTTCTCAATGTGTGACCTAGTGACTAGTATTGTCTTTTTAGCTCACTGATCTGTGAAAGGATTTTAGATAAAACAGCTACTCAGCAGGGACTTAGCTTGAAAAGATTTTAGGATGCATGTTACACAGTTCTTCCACTTTCCCAGAAGCAAATACTTTGCTTTCACAAGGGAAAACATTTCGATTTTTTTTTTCCTTTTTTTTTTTTTTCTTTTTTAAAGTTCTGTATAATATGGCTGGTATTGGGATATATTCAGGGATCTATAGTGATGTTTTTACTTGAATTGATTTCCTCCTCACTTCTATAGAAAATGGAGTACAGTTCTTAGCTACTTTTACCAAGAGAGGGTAGGCAGTGCCCTTACTTTTCTGTAGAATAGTTCCTCCGCTTTCCGAGTTGCCTTTCCCTCAGTGGCAGTCACCCATGTTGTCTCCTAAACGTCCCTGCTGCTCACACCAGTCTGCAGAGAAACTTCCAAATCTAGATTTAATGCAAGTCTTTTTTTTTTTTTTTTTTGTGTTGTGTGGATATCGATCTATTCTAAATGCATAATTTGATGGGAAGTATGAAGTTTTGAAAAATGGATGTCCCTCTGATTGAGAGGTGCTAGTAGGCAAAGTGCAGTTCTTAATTGTCAGATAGCTTGTATGGGACCATTGTGAGAATTCTGCTTTGAAGGAAAACCGGTATTATGGATATTTTGTATTGTTGTTGGTATTTATGCTGTACATCTATTTTCATCTTTCCAAAAATCTGTGCTGAAATAGAAATGATAGATTTATAAGCCTGTCAGTTACCAGCAGCAGCTTTGACTCTTCACTTCCCCCAGTATTACAATTTAATTGATTTCTTTTGGAGGTATGTCTTTCATTAGCATAGAAATGATTTCTGTTGCTTGTTCTGAGTTCTCTGTTGTTTACAGTCTCTTGATGCACTTTTCCGCAGGTAAACCATGGCAGTGATGCAGAGAAAAAAATTTGTGTCATAGATGAGATTGGTAAAATGGAACTCTTCAGCCAGGCTTTTATTCAAGCTGTGCGTCAAACACTCACTGGCTCAGGGACCGTGGTGCTTGGAACTATTCCAATACCTAAGGGAAAGCCATTGGATCTTGTTGAAGAAATAAGAAGTAGGAAAGATGTTAAAGTGTTCAATGTGAGTAATATTTAATATCATTAAAGAGTCTTCTGTTCTAGGTTGCTTGTTTGTATTTGGATCTGTTTGAAAACTAATTGTTACTACGAATTGATAGTTGTGGGTAGCTTGTATGAAGTAAGATTTTTAGTTTCCATTTTGGTCTTAATGGGCAGGTGTTCACCTTTTTAGAAAAAAATCCCACATTTGGCACTTACTGTAGCAGTCTCACACAGCTGGCCTTGCTTGTGAGGGGCTGTAGAAGTAACGATACAGTTCTTGTAAAAGCTTTTCTTGCTGTAGTATTATTGCCATATAAGTATTCATTATTCCTAAGAGTTAAATCTTTTAAAGTCAGATTTTTAATTTTTTATTTTTTTGCCAGACTGGCTTGCAGAAGTATTACCAGTAATCATATTCAGGGGAGAGAGAAAAAGAAAAAAACAAAACAAAACAAAAAAGGCAGCAGTGGGGTTTGCAGAAATGATTTCTAGGAGACAGACACATGTAAATGGACTGTACCTTCTCTGGAGTCAGTGAACCAATTTTGGAATTCATTATGCTATTTTTACAGACATCGTTTTCAGAATATTAGGGCTTCAAAGTGCATTTTTGCTCAGTTACAGGGAGGTTCTCAAAAACATACCAGAACAAAACTTAGCTTGTTCACAGGAATACATATGTGAGGTTTCTTTAATGTCTGTAAGTGTTCTGGATGCTTCACAAAAACAAGCTAAACGCAGCCCCCACTCCTTGATCTATTTTTCTGCTCAGTGAGTTTTATTTGTAGTGGAGAGTAAAGCTATATATCCAAAACTGAACTGTTTTCATATAACTGAAATGATAAATTCAGTAAGTGGGACTTGCACATCCTGGCTTATTAACAGGATAATATGCTGTAGAGCAGTATATTTTCGTAGCCTGTTCTTTATCAGATGCACACCACAGTGGGAATGCTGTACTGTGTTTTCATCCCAGTGAATGAGGAAGGAAAAACCACTACCTCAACACCTTTACACTGAATGATCTTAATTACAGCAGAGAAAGCAAAGCCTCCATCATCTTCTTTTTTCCTCTTCAAAGTGAGATTATTAAAACTGCAGTGCTCAGAAAAGTTCCTCATCTTTCTTTTAGTTGGTAGTCCCATCATCATATTCAGTTTTGGTTTTGTTTGTGTTTTTTTTTTTTTTTTTGTTTGTTTGTTTTAAATTAAATGCCTGTTTAATTAAGTACTAAAGCAATCCTAGGAGCAAAGGTGAGAGAAGATTCCTTTCCTCACATAAGCATTCAACTCCTACTGTTACTTTCAGAGATAAAACCCCAGGTTCCCCACTGACAAGCTGATGTGTTAGTTGTCAGGCTACTGAACAGGTGTGCACGTAAATGTGAATTTTGTATGACTTGCTTTACAGTGGTAGGATTGGGGAAGAGGGAATGGAGGATGCCTTGATGAAAGTAAGTCAGTGCTTAGGCTGCAGTCACAGCAAGGCAATAATGTGCCTTTGGTCCTCTCGGGAGGAAACAGGGTGCTAGAAAACAGCATTTGCCTTCTCAAGGAAGCTTTTGATGCTTCTGCTGTCTCTGTTTATCAGGTGATGTTCTGAGGACACGTGCCACTCAGCCCCAGACTGTTAGCTGTATCAGTCTCCTGATACATCTTTCTCTTCAGTACTGACTACAGCCAGCAAAAGTCTTCCTGTAAATTTCAGTGGAGCAATGTTTTCTGTAGCTAAAAAAAACTTTACTAAAAAAATGAGCCATCCTGTTTATGCTGCTGAGATTAGGATGTTCAGGTTTCTTTGTTTAAATAGTTCTCTGATGAATGTGTTAGCCGAAAGCAGAGGTGTGAAATGCATGACAGACTGCAATAGCTCCCAGGTGGCCGAGACCTGTTATGCTGAGGTCTTGGGCAGGAGAGTATCTGTCTCACTTGCTCCAGTGACACACCACATGCTCTTTCCCAGCTAGTTAAAACGTGTGCATGAGGAAGAACAGAACCTTCCTGTGGGGAGTCAGAGGTGTTACTAGCTGAAGTAAATACTGGATCACCAGCTGCGTTCTTCAAGGGCTATGGCACGGGGAGAACTTGGAGTGCCCAAATAGCTCATGGTCGGTAATTTCTTACTAACTTTTAAGGTGCCTGGCAGTATACAGACGTAGGTGGCTACCTTCCAGAAAAGTTCTGCCTGCTTTGTCACTTAATGTGGAGTTAGGCTGCACTCAAGTAACTCAGCAGAGTTTTCTCATCCTTCTTTTAACGTCACAAGGACAGTTCTGATGTTTGATGTTAAGTGCATAGAGACAGCTGTTTGTGGTTTTATGGTCCCTTCTGTCTTGAAAGCATATTCAGTTGGTGTAAATGGGCGCAGATGCCCTAAAAGCAGTTGAGGATTTGGTCCCAAATGTTTAATTTATTATGTTTAGAGCACTTAATGATAGGAGCTCTGATATTTAACACATTTCTTTCCATTGTTGCCCAGTTCCATTTTGCTGAGAACTAAACTTCCAGTGAAATTACAGAGGCTCTTTTTGCACTGCCTGAGTCTGTGTAGTTTTGCAGACAGTGTCATAACTAGGATCAGATTATCCTTAGCAGCTGGCACATATTCATTTTCTCCCGTTTTCCCATGTATTAATTTTGCTTCCATGAAAACCATTAGTGAAGTTTGGTTGCATATGCCTTTTAAGAAAGAAAATAAATAGTTAAAAGGATCAGTAGAAGAAAAGATTCCATTTGAACAGACTGTACAAGAGAGGTTTCTTTGACAGTACTTTAAGAGTTAGGGGAAGAAAGCTTTTGTGCTCTACTGTTGCCTGCCTGGAGGTGGTAGTTTCCTCCAAATTACCTAAATGCTTAGTATAAGCAGCATCTACAGTTATTTACAACTCCCTGTCTAAAAATCCACCCATCTGTTTGTACATTCAGTACAGATACTGGGAGATTTGTTCTGTCTGGGAAAGCTGCTTGCACAGAATGTCTCCAGATCTGAAGAGTAGGCTTAAATCTATCAAGCAGCCTTTGCAAAACAGTTACGAAAATTTCCCACCATTGGCACTTTCCCTCTGTTGCTCTCACTGGACTTCTGGGCATGTAGGTATGGAAAAGGGATAGATAAAATGTAGTATTGTTTTTGTTGGCTGTGAGACAGTGGGAAGAGCTATTAAATGTTCAGAAGGTCCTTTGAAAGTCAGGATATCAGGACACTTGCTGTGAGATTTAGAGTTTGGCTGATCTGTGCTCTGTGCCTTGTTTACCTTGGGGTGTCTCAATAGCCTTGCTGAAGAGCAATTCCATTCTTTGTTGTCTTGCTCTCTTTGTTATTCTGGGGGTTTCTGTTTGTCTTATAATAGGCTTGGAATGATAATAAAAGCAGCAACATTTTCAGGCATATCTCCCCCCCCCTTTTTTCTTTTTTAATATCACTTTTTCACCAGTCCCCTGCTGATCTGCTCTCTTGAATTCAAGTGGTGTAGGTGAGACCATTGTCTCTAATACAAACCCTTATGCTCAGATCTTGAACACGGTGAAACCTTGCTGGTAGAGTTTTATGCCATGCAGAGTGTGGTGTCTCACCTTCCCTGTCATTTCTCAAACTTTGTTAAAAATATGAACGCCCTTAATTTTTGTGGTTCATCTGTCTTTGATTTCTTCCTGCCCTCTCTGCAGGGATCTGAACAGTGAGGAAATTTCTTTGGCTTCTTAAAATGAGGCTTTTGCTAACACCTCAAAATTGCTTGTTAACCCTTTCACCGCCCCAGCCATCTCCCCAGGCTGTGGTTGAGTTAGTAGTGGGTGACACTGGGTTGCTGGGCTCTGCATCAGGACCCGGCCTATCAAGAAGGGGTAGATAGTACGCATCCTCCGCTCCCCCCGGCTCTGTGCTCTGTCGTTCCTGCACCTGGGAGCTGAGCTGACTTAGCAAGTGCTGGCATTTGCTTGGCAGTTTCCAGTAATCTGCACGTGCTGCAGTGCAGATGGGTCCAGCAAAAGACACTGGACTATAGGGATTTTCATATATACTGGTCTTAAAGCCCTACGTTTCCATGGACTGGTCAACCAAAGGCTTACCTCAGTGTGCTACAAAAGCCCCCCAGCTTTCTCAAGTAGTCTTACTTCTTTTTCAAGGTTTTTCTGTCCTGCAGTGCTAAGGTTTCTCAGAATACAGATCTGTACTGCTAAGCCTGGTTTAATTTTTTTCATTGCAGATGTTTTTGACTAGGTCTTTGATCCTAATAAATACAACCCTTTCAAGTACTGGAAGGCGTAAGAACTCCACTTTGTAGTAGGAAAATTATATTTGGTAATTGAAAAGGATTTCTAGTGATGACAAAAGTACATGCTGGTTCTTCGAGTGATTCCTGTTAGTTATTCAAGCGCTGAATAATACTGCAGAATACCATGGGTAATTAAATCAAAAAGATCACTAAATATTCAATTATATATGCAGGTTTGTGAGTTTAGCTTATTGTGTTCTCAGTAGCAGAAGGCGGCAGGTGTTTGACACTCAACATTCCTCCACTGAGAAAGAACCGCATTTGGATTTCTGCTTTGTTTGTTTTTGAAGTAAACACTGATGTAGAGGTTATTCATCAAATTACATCAGTTTTAATTTCTCTTTCTCTAGGTCAGTAAGGAAAACAGAAACATCATTTTGCAAGACATCTTGGCAGCTGTGGAATCCTGCAGAAAGTGAAGACCTTTTCTTGCCTGTAAACACCAAAGCTTTTATTTTAACAAAACATTACAACATTTTGCAGATGTTTTAGTCTGTTCTTCCTGCTTTAGCCTCTGGAGGCTTTACCGGAGCCTTCAGGGTAAGCAAGGTAAAGCTGGTAATACTTTAAACTCTGAAAATGAGATAGCAGGATTCTTGTTTATTCAGTTCACAGGTCGATTCATTCAAAAAATTGAACAGATGTGTTGTTAATATCCAGTTCTAATGTCGATGTTTGGAAGTTAGGTGGTCTGACTCTGATCCCAGTTACGCCATGTAAAAGCAATTAACTGGCAAATCTGTTTGAGATCTTAGTCTGTCAGAGCATGGTGTGGACTGCTCTGCCTCGGGAACAATTTGGGTCTGCAACTTAGCCCTGATCTAACAGGACAGAACCTTCCCCAAAATGCACAGGTGCCCTGCCTGGCTTACGTAGGAATATCTTCTCTGTCAGTGACCCAGCTTAGGTGTGCCCAGGTGTGTTTCAGCATGGGTGCTGCCAGTTCATGAGGCAGAAGGAATGAGCAGATGCTCTGCCCCTACCCCCGAACACCCTGCCCTCTAGTCGCAGTATAAGAAAGGGTATCTAGAATTTCGAGGAAATGTCCTGTAGTCCCAAGTGACATTTGCAGAATTCCACCTCAGGAGGAAAAATAACCAAGTCTACCCTCTCCTAAGTGGCCCAGACAGTAGTTGATCAGAGGGCTGCATTTTGCATTTATTTTCAAGTTACTGATGGCAGTCCTGCCTTGCACCCCTTTAAAAAAGAAGTGTATCTATAATTCTTAAAGTCTGTGAAGTTCAGTCAAATCTTGACTTACATTTTTCATCCATTTCCTTACTAAGTCAGGATTGACTTAGTACTGCGTTTGTCTATATGGTTTATAATCTGTTATGTTTATTGATACTTTTTAGTTGGATTTTCTTTCTTATTCAATTCTGTACATGCTTAGTGGTTAATGGTGAAATAAGAAGTGTTTGAGAGTATTAGACAATATGCTTCCCCATGAGGTGTGCAAATGTGTTCAGGAAAAGTGCTACCACTTAATCAGTTTTGGATGTTGTGAAAACAGAATTCCCCCCCAGGGACACACTTGTTCATTGTACGATTTATAGACATCTCTGGCTGTAAAAAGTTGTTTAAGAATTCAGTTGTTTCTTAACTTTTTCCTGTTCAACAACTGTTAAAATGAGCAAACTATTTAAAGGCGTTTTCAAATATCATTTTAGTTATTTATTTCTGTAAAACTGGCACCCAAAGTTGTAGGGGGCTGGATGGGGACAGGCACTTTTACAGGTGCCCTGGAAACAGCTGGGAGCATGGAGGGAGCGTCCTTTCTCTTTCCTGTACTCAGCACGAGGGTGCGGTACAACAAACGTTGCCTCTCCACAGACGGTGGGAGGTACATGCCATGTGAAAGGATGCCATGGCCTTGTTCCCTGACGTACGTGCCATGTGAAAGGATGCCACGGCCTTGTTCCCTGACTGCCCCATTACACTGCCATGCTGCCCAAAATCCGTTCGCATGGTAGTATCGTCTTTGTCATACTTGGAAAAAGGAGAATTCCTCTTAGGGTCCCACTCCTTTGAGAATGTACAGCTCCTGGCTGCTTTTTGCAAAATAAGGCTGTGCCCTGAAGGTATCACTAATCCTGTAGTTACTTCAGGCATCTTGTGCAGACAAGACACCTTGTTAGAGGTGAAGGATTTGGGACCAAAGTAAACTTTTTCAGGGCTGTGTGCCACAGACTTTTGAACTCTGCAGAGCTCTCTGCACTTAAGTGTTGGATGTCCTACTGTTTCAGTGTTAAGTCTCTTAAGCTGTAAAATATGCTGCAGAAGAATAATTCTTTCAATGATTAAGTAACTAGCCAAAGTCTAGCAAGGATTTAGTGGGACTGCAGTTGAGTCTTAAATGAGGACTGGCCTTTAAAGATAACTAAAATGAAGATATTTGATGCTTCTCTGTAGAGGCTGGAGAGGGGATTTCCTTCACGAGTGATGACAGAGTTCAGTTTTGCAAATTCCAGTTCAGCCAGTTTTGTTGGGAGTTTATCACTTAAAGTGGTATTTGTCCTTACAAAAGCAGATGTATTGTCCTGCTTATAGTGCCATGATGCCTACTGTAGTCCCATCTACATGGGACTAGACTGGAAAAAAAGACAATAGACTGGAAAAAAAGAAAAAAGAATCATAACAAGTTTGGGTAACTTTTGACCGATATGCTTATTGTACTTTTAAGCTATTGTCTCATGGTGCAAGGAAGACCTTTTGTAGTGAGGGTAGGTAGTCACTGGAGAAACTTCCATAATGGAGGTGGATTTTTTCTTCACTGGAACTGTGAGGGAGGTATCAGCCCTTTTTAAATCAAAAAGTGGTTTTGCTACTGGCATCAGTGGCTCTTGCTTTCTGCTATCTCAAGATTGATCAGTCTTTAGTAATTTGTTTTTAATTTTTTAAGCTCATCTTCTCTCTCAGCTAGAGTGCTTTTCAAGAGAAATACAGAGAAATTTTGTGATCTGTATTCAGCGGGAGAACCTAGATGACCTTAATGGTCACATCTGGCTTTTAAATCCAAGACAGTCCTGAAGAAATGATTTGCCCGTTTCAAATATACATCGAGTGAGAAAGTAGTATTTCCAACTGAACTTAGTTTTTATGATGCCCTGTGTTTACTTTAGAAGTAAAAATGTATTGTCTGGTCTTGCACTAGTAAAATATTTGGAAGGCCTTGAGAGCACTGTAACAACAAACAGCGCATTCACAATTCCCCTGATGGGCCAATTTTACTAATAGCACACACTTGGTGAAAATAACCTCTGATGTACCAGCAAGATTCCAGATGACATTAGTGCACCTGCAGGTTTTAATTGGTGCAAAAAAAGGGGAGAATATGAGGTACCAATTACTCTCTCAAAGCCCGAGAATCAAGGACGTTTTTGGCAAGGCGGCTTGTAATTCCAACATGAAATTGCGCACAGCATGGAATAAACAGGGCCTGCATTATTTATCATGCATTAGACAATTTTTGACTTGTAAAACTCTGAGAAGGCTGAATGAGAGGTGAATCTTTAACACTGGACCTACTGCAAAGTTAATTATAAGTAGTATGTCTGTGTTGCAGATTTAAGGATGTACAAGCACTAGTGAAACATTATAATTAAATACCAGCTCCCAATCCAGGGAGTTATCTAAATATGGTGATAATTGGGTAGTTTAAAAATATGCATTGATGAGAAGATGATTATTACATGCTGGAGAATTTTACTGGTAATTCTAATCTTCTAAAATGTACTGCACAAAATTCAGCTAATCTTTAACTTAAATTCCCCAGCAAGAGAAGAGCAGTCGGTGGGTTGGAGCCAAATGCAGATGACATTTCTTGCTTTATTCTAATAAATAGCTTTTTAAAAAAAAAACTGTGACATTGCAGAGACTCCTAAAAACTTAATAGTTTCAGAATGTCTTTCATAGATATTGAGAGTATCTGGCCACCTTGTCGAGGGAAAAAGACTCACACTGCCAAGTCCTTTTTTTAACATTTGTCTTAAATGCAATGAATGCCAAGATTTTGTCTCTGGGAATGAGGTGAGGCTTTTCGATGAGAACTTCAGTTCCTCACATACATAGAAGTTTTTATGACACTTCAAAATGGAGGGAACAGCAGGACCTCTGTATTTTTGGATGAACAGAATTGAACTTTGTACGTCGTACCCATCACTGTTTCCTACTTTGCTTGTTGTGGTGGGAAGCAGCCAGGCGGAAGGCTGGGGAGGGGGCTTGCCAGCGTACCTGGTGGATGCGAGCAGTTCAGCAGCCTGTGTTTGGCTTTGGTGAAATGTTACTAAGTCTGTTTACCAGATCATCAGGCCATGTTTCACCCTTAGGAGTGTAGCACCTGGCTTTTACTATATGATGTAAACAAGAGCCTATTAGTGAGAGTTTAGGAAAACCAAAATGGGAAGGGGGTAAGGATCCCATGGTTAATGTAAGGGCTGAAGTACTGTGGCTGTGCTTGTTTTACCATATGCTCATCATCCTCCTTCCTGGAGGCTGCTGTATTGCATGTGTTCCTCCCTCCTCTCTGGTCACAAGGGCCTCGCTGAGCCACTGTGGAGAAAGTTGCTCCCCGTGTTTGTGTTCAGCAGATGTTATCTGGGGGTAAGCTGGAGGATGGCAGGTAGGGCCTCCATCTCTTCACACCTTCTGACATTTCTATGAAAGAACCGCATGTAAATGCTCTTGTGGATTGAGTGCCTGATTTCCTCAAAGGACACATTCAGTTTGCTAGCAAGATGGGAGCGTCACTGCTTTCAGGTTGTAGAAACAAGGTTCTAAGCTGGCTTGAACAAGCATTGGGCAGGCTTCTGCCTTCAGCCCCTGCCAAGTAAGTGGCCGCTGCAGCTCTTGAAAAACTAAAGCATAGCACCTGAATCTTTAGAACTGCCACAAAATTAAATTGTATATAAAAGGTGCTTCTGTGTTGGTGGTGGCTGTCCTTCCTGCATCACAGCTGCAGTAAGAGACCAGGCATGTTATGTAGGCAAACTGTTCAGCCTGAGCAACTTCAGGGCCAAGTTTTAACGAAGAACAGCATTATGCATTGTGAAACCTATCAATCAATCATCAGTGCTGCAGCTGACTTGAAAGTGGTGAAAGTTGCCTTTGCTTTTCATTCAGAGCCCAAAACCCCAACACCTGGGGTTCCTGAGGTGTCACAGGTACCTCCATCTTGCAACTCTGAAGCAGCTCATGTGTGAGGTCAAGTATGAAGCTGCTTAGGTCTTTCAGGAGTAAAAGTACAGCCTTTGTGTATCTGTAGGCACTGGTGCTGAGCTGTTTGAGCAGCTTACTGTTGACGTTGGGCCTTGTGTAAAGGTTAGGTGCCCATCTTTTAGCTTTGTGTGCATCAGAGCCTTAAATGCACCTTCCATCCTGTACAGAGTAATCGAGTCTGTCTCTACCTCATGAAGACACGGGGGGAGGTGCAAGATGTGTTTAATCAATACAACCTCAAACCTAGTTCCAGGTTTTATTTCTAACCATTGTGTCTGATTATTCTTTAGGATTGACCCATATTTAAAAACACTGCATATAGCAGTAGACTATCTCCAAATTTAGGGAGAAATGTAACAGGGGAGAGTTTGTGCTGTCATCTTCGATTTATTTTTTTGTCTTTGTTACTGCTGTTAATGGTCACTCTTGGGTTTTTTCAACCCACTATGCTACAGTAACAACTTCAAGGCAAAATAAAAGCTGTGTAAGACATAGCTAGAAAAAGGAACTCATGTTTGAATCTTGACTCCCGCTCTGCCCTGCTTGTGCGCTGTGCCTCCACAAAGGAGTCAGGACATGCCTTCTTCTGGCAGGCACCCTGTGCAGCAGGAGGCCGGGCTTCGTGGCACACTGCTGTCCCCAAGGAGTTACGCTCCAGGGGCTGGCGGCCTGAACTGAGTCAGGAACTGGGAGGCAGCTGCAGTGTCTTAGTGTGCAGTACCAGAGGCCATGGAGGAGGCAGAGTCTCTTACAGAGGATGCGGTGCTGGGGGAAGGTGCTGAGCCTCAGTCTGCACTAAGCAGATACAGCGGCTTGCTGCTGGAAGGATTTGTGCAGCTATTTCCCAATCTGGTTTTGAGTATGCTTGAGTTGGATACGTAGAATAATTGAGGTCAATTGGGACTACTGGAGTTACTTATTTTTGATGGAAATTAATTCAAACAAGTTAAAGATGTGAAAAATTGGAGGCCTAAGTGAGGTTAATGGGATATGGGAAAGTTTTTAGTGCTTCCCACAGCTGCCTGTTTGCCCTGCCTCCATGCAAGGCAGGGCTTAGGAAGACAAAGCAGCGATGGATCTTAGTAGACTGCCGTGTCAAAGCCGGGGAGCTGGTGGCTGTTAGTAAGAGCCCTTCACCTACCTGTATCATCTCCATCCTTCATGAGTATCAAAGCACTTCATGAGCAGGGTGGTGGGAGGAGAGGTATGCTCTGCCAGAAGTGGTCAGAAAGGAGCAGCTGAATTCAGTTTCTTCTTCCACATCACACACCTGGATGCTGGAGGAGCATTACCAGGGCCTAAACTGTACTGATGGCCATGCCTCTCGGGGCTGTACATGAATACTCTGCTTTTGCCCTTGTGAACATCAGCAGAATTTTACTTAGGTTATGCTGAGCTTTATAAATAATCAATTAATCAACATCTGAAGAGGAAGAAAAACACCAGATTTCTCAGTTTCATAAGGCAGAAAGCAAGTGAAAACAAAATAAAAAAAACCCCAAAACTGCTGCCACACAAAACATACTTGCATCATTTTATTTTCAGTAGGTGTTATTTAGTTCTACTACTTATAATCTTAAGTGTGGCACAGTAGGAAGCTCAGAATGCAACTGTGTGTCGCCTAACAGTAATGAGACTTAGCTACGGCATCTCTTGTTAAATCTTTCTTGTTAATTGGGACAAGACAGCCTGGCTGCACATCATCGTGTTGAGAATGAGAAACAATCTATGGTAGTTACAGTAAAGAGGAACAGCAAGACACTGATAGCTGCATTTTTTTTTAATTAAAAAAAAAAAAAAAAAAAAAGGAAAACACGCATGTGTGGTTAGATGCTATAGCAGAGGAAGGCTTTCTTTTAGCCTTTTGGCTTCCAAAGCAGTCGTGCATTCCTGTAAATCAGTGTTTCTCAAACTTTGTGAAAGCGTGGCCTTCCTTTTTGCATCCTCTGTCTTTATGCAGCTATTAAATTGGCAGCAGCTTGGTTTCTCTGGGGGAGGGAAATCAGAATGCTCTGTAATTACTGGCTACAGCTGTTTATGGAGACCGAGCTGTGTCCAGCAATTAAAGGCATTTAGCTGTTCCCTTCCTAATACAAACTCTTCCAGACAATAATTACAGCCTGCTTTGCACTTTCCTGTCCTTGGGGAGGATTCCCCTGGGCCCTTTTGCAACTCCCAAGGGGGCTGTTGCCTGGAATTTGAGAAACACTGCTGTAAAACAAACAGGAGCAGGAGATAATACCTAAGAGCTGCTGTTTATGCAAAGCTGCTTTCTGCAGATAAGGTGCACCATATGCTTTGAAGGCTTTCCATGCACTGGATACTTTCTTTTCTCACACTTGACTTCTGTTAATCTGTGTAGCATGGCTTGTTCACGCAGTATTTCAATATGGCTGCATGCAGTCTATCAGTCTGTGATGCTATGATGCTATTCAGAATTACCACCAGAATTACAACATGTTAAAGAAAAATAAAAGAGAGATTTGCTGTTGGGAAAAAAAAAAAAAAATCAGATTTAGCTCTAATGTTACAGTACATGTTGTACTGTCCTTTTATGTATTCATTGCTTCTGTTCAAAGCTGCCTTTTGCTATATGTTATATATCAAATGCCAATCCGTTTGCATGCAATCAGCTGTTTAGTTATGGCAGGAGAGATGTCTTGTGTGCTTTTCACTGAGTTGTATTAATATTTCCCACTGTATGTATTTGTGATTGCAACCGTTCCTGGGGAAGGAACATTAAACAGATGGTATTCATTGTTCTAGGATTTACAAGAACCTGAGATGAAGTGGCACTGTGTGTTTTTTAGGACATCTTCCAACCCTACCCATGCCAAGGCCTTTAGCTGAAGAACATCTGCCCCATAGTATTCTTGTGTAGAAGTTGTTAGAAAAATAAACATTTGGAGGTTGCTTGTTACATTTGAAAGAACCTAAACCCAGGCGCAGCTCCCTGACCTAACCATCTGTCTTTAATTCCAAGGAGCGCATGGCCCTCGCACTGGGAATACTCCTTACTGCTCCTCAGACAGGCTTTGCTGAGAAGCCGTGTCTTCCAGGGCCATGTCTTCTTGGCTGGCCCTTCTGCACTCCAGGTTCTGACTCATGAATATGGCGTGGGCCGGACCTGCCTCTTGCCGCAGTCTAGGTTCTGCAGCATCAGTTGCTTCACAGGTCTCGGTGAGTTGCTGAAAAGAAAGAAACAAAGAAAAAGTCAACTACTGTAGGAAATTTAAATTTCTAAGCAACACTTCAGCTATTTTTTGAAGTGACAGGTGAAAAAAGTTAAAAACTGATTTAGGAATGTCGTTCTGTGAAACTGCATGGGATTCTTAACATGCATTATTCACAAGGGACTTCTGAAGAGGTACTTGTCACACTTTGTGTAACGCATACATTTGGAAAGAAAAGCAGACCAGGAGCTAGAGGTTTAGTACCACAGATGTATGTATATAGAGAGCTGTAAAATAATTTGGATTGAAAAGGACTTCTGGAGGTCATCCAGTCCAAACTGCTGCTCCAAGCAGGGCTAACTTCTAAGAAGTGAAATCAGGTTGCTCTGGGGCTTGCTTTATGCACCAGATTTTAAATCCAGCTTACAAAGAAACCTTTTCATCAAAACTGGAATGCAATTATCAGTCTGAAAATGTTATGCACAGTGTCACCCCACTGTAAGGAGTCCATTAGTATAAAAGCTTTCCAGAACTGTGCTGTGTTAACGTTTAAATAAAACACTTCCTCCCTCCCACTTTCAATCAAACAGGCACCTGGACTCTGAGCAGTTACTTTGGCCAGGACTCACCTCATCGAAATCTAACCTAGTGTATCAGCTAGGCTGTCCATGGGTGGCAGAAAGATACGAGCGGCCTGGGGGAAGATTTCTTCCTGACAGCTGTAAGGATGAGGTGAATTGTCCTCTCCACTGAATGCAGAGGCCACACCAACAATCTACTACTACTACTACTTCATGCCCAAATTTTAGATGGCTTAAAGCGAGACAAGGTGCATCCTACTGTTACTATTGCAGACTGGCTGAGTTCTTGCAAATTAGGCTATAAACTCTTTTGAGAGTTGGAATTATGCCTTGATATCTGATATGCTCAGCTGTACATCTAGAAATATTATTAATGCTCATTAGAGTAATAAAGCAGAATTGGACCCAGATGAGTAACATTCAGTCAACTTATGTTGAAGTTCATGGCAAAACTCCAGGGAACTATACCAGACATGGTATTTTTGGGTCGAGAGCAAAATACACACAGGCTAAGGAGCTTTTTTTCACTTGAGGTTTGGAGAAGTCTTTGAAAATTAGGGAAGTTACACACAGTTCAGAATTATACTAGCAGAAAAGTGTTTTGGACTTTTCCATATCCACAATCTTTCCCTTGCCAGTTTGGTTTCCATTTTGATAGGCCAAATGCAAAAGTCTGCCTTAATTATGCTGTCATTCAACCTCTAGTTGCAGTCGCCCTTTATCCCTAGTCCTTCTTCTCACATTACTGCTCTGCAATGCTGAGGTGAAAGCTTCAAAATTCAGGAAAGCAATTGATGGCAACCAAAGTTAAATAAATATACTTAAGTAGACAATAAAACAATAACACTACTACATGCATTGAATTTTCCAGGGAAGGTGGGAATAGAACTGGGAGCCTGCTGGGAAGAGGGTTGGAAGTTCTTGGTGCGTCCTGTTTTGCTGTTAGGAAATGCTGAATCACAGGGCACACAGGTTACCTTTGGGAAGTACTTCCTACGGCCTTCCTTTGACTAACCCTTTCAGCAACAAGGTTTTCAGGTTCTGGATTGAATTTCTGCTCAGAGAGAGGGACGGAAGAAGCGAGCTGCTCAGTGCGAACCCTTCCTCTTTGTAAAAATAATTAAGTCCTGTGTAAGCAAGCAAGGAAGGAGCTATTTAGTCTGCTTATGAAGGTATGCATCACCTGGGCTGCAGAAAATGGAGACCTAAGCCCCTGGTCTGAGTGAAAGGAAGAGGGACTTTGCCCCAGTTTGCAGTTTCAGGTGCGTGCTTAACAGCCAACCTGTCAATTACTTACAAATACATCACTCTCATATACACACTAACAGTCTCATTTTCATTGCGGTGCAGCAAAATCCAAAACAAATGCCCAAATCCTGACATGGTCTTGGAAAAGACTACTTTCTGACCAGTGAGAAGGAAGAAACCAAACGGTGGTGAGGACAGTTCAAGTACTGTCCGACAGGAGAGCAGTACAGTAGCTCACGCTGTAGTACTGCTGTTTTGACTTCAGCCTTACCCGAGCTGCTTGACTCGCTGCTCTAGCAGATGGCCCCATGGCAATATTCATACTGCTGGATGACTGGGTGTCACTGGTGTTACCTCCGTCTGCCGCTGAGAGCCCAGAAATCACCAAAGCACTTGAAAAACTTCTCTTGCCGAAGAGCAGGCTGAGAGTTGAGCTGGTGGAAGAGGCCAGGCTGGACCTGAGCATTGCTGCAGCTCGGTCCTGCACAGTCAGCTGGCCAGCAACAGGAGCAGCAGGGGACTGGGAAAACACAGATGTTGCCGAATTGTGGAATGACAGCTGACTACTAGAAAGCCTTTGGGCAATTTCATGGGCAGATGTAGATGTTTGGATGAAAGGCTGGCGGCTTTCTACAATCGGTCCAGAGTGACTTGAAGCAGGGGGCCTTTGGTTTAAAGCAGTGTGTGCCTGGACAGACTGACTCCTGGGTTTTCTCCTGCCTTTAAAAGAAAGATTAATATGTTTAAGTAAGTGGCATCCGGATGAACTCCATGCTTTTGACAGCGTCCCATGTGTACATATTACTGTTGGCATATTACCACTAGTTTTATCAGTACAAGAATCCCAAGAATAACAAACTGTTAAGCTATGAACCTTTCTGTTTTCCACTACAAGGGTTCTGGCTTTTGGTCAGAATAGCTCCAGTGGTTCTGCACAGAGTCAAAAGAGCGGAAAATGAGAAGACACCCCAAGGAAAGGACTCTAACCACAGGCTCACACCTGTTTTGCAACGTACATTTTAACCTGCCCAGTGAATGACCGAGCATAGTGTTGCTGTAATTCCACTCCCCTTTGACAGTCACACTAAAGTAGGGAATGTTGAATATCCACCTTAAATGGCTTGGTATAATTAAGTACAAAAATAAAACCAAAAGCCTGTCAATCAAAACAATGCTACATTAAAAAGAATTCTTCCTGCATATGGGGAAAGAGAGTTTGAGAACTGAACCAAGTGGAAGACTAAAGCATTCAAGCCACGAGATGGTTTTTAAGACTAATAGTAAACTATATCCGTGTTCCAAGAGTGGTATTTAAAGTATATCACAGACCGAAAAGATGTGAACACCTCTAGTGAGGGTAGTCTGTTGGAGGTCTGAATGAGACCCACATAAAGTTCTTGCCCCATTCTGTGAAGCATGTCGATGCAGCCGCTGTTGATACAGAGAGCAGATGAGATAAGCTACTCTGACACGCCTAGACAACGTCTATCTTCCTGTACATATACACCTCCATTTTTAACATTTATATCACCTTTTTTTAACATATATATAACACTTTATGTCATTCAAACAAATAATTTCTGTATTTCTTATGCCTGCATATTTAAATAGGCATAGAATGAAAAATAAATCCAACTTGTTGGCCAGTGAACCCACCAGATACCTGCTTGCACCCTGGCACTCTGCAGACAGCATGCGCCACAGGCCCCAAAAGAGTTTACTGTTTCTGCACAGGCTCTAACCCAGGCTTACGCAGCAAATCATACCCTGTCACGCAAGTGCCTGCTTGGCTTTTTTGCTTTCTAGGAAACTCCAAACATTAACACAAGCTAGCATTTTGGTTTCCTAGCTATAGCTGTGGGGTAGAGAGTTGATGCTAGAAAATCTGTTGAGAGCCATCAACACAGACACAAGTTTTGCTGGCAGGCATTTCCAGGTTGTTGGTAAATTTTTTTGTTTTATTTTTTCTCAATACCCGACCTATGGAGGGGAGGGAAGCACTGAAACTCCTCCAGACACTGAAATTTTGCAGGCACAAAGGAATATAAATCTCACGCTATCTTCTACAAACATGACTGTTTGCTGAATTAATGAGTGTTCCAGTAATGCGGAATTTCACATCCAAACTATTTACGTTATATAGCTGAAACACACTGTTTCACATCCATGACCTGCTTTCCAGAGGCTGGTGTCATTAGCCCCATTTTTCAGTTGCTGAAGCAAAGAGAATTTAGGTAACTGGGCCCAGAGTCAGATGGCAGAGCTGGGCCACAACCTAACGGGAGCTCTTTAGCTGGACTAAAACACAGTTGGTTTGGCAAGCACTGGACGCTTTCACACCCCACTTACACTGTATCTTTAGTCCTATTTCTATACTCCAAACAATAAAAACGTCATCTCCTAAGATGGCATGCAAAGCAGCATTCTCTGTAATAAGAGCCCCAAGATCTCTGCTTGAGAGCAACGGCACGGACGCGTGTGGCTGCTGCGTGCCGCGCTGCCAGCGTCCTCTGCACTTCAGAGGCGACCGATGGGGAGGGCACGCACCGTGATGGGGGTCAGGCCCGGCGGCTGCGCTGGCAGCCCTGCGCACGTCTGGCTGCCGCGGGGATTCAGGTTCTTCAGACTCTGGGGTTTTGTTTAAGTGCTTTGGTTTCTACATCTGATGGTTATTTTAATGTTACCCTTTTTAAACAAAAAGAACAGACTGGAATTAAGAACAGAGGGGCTGTGGTGTGTTAGTCTGTGCAGGGGCTAATGTGGCCAAACATCTGTTTGTGATTTAAACTGCCAAGCTGACCCCTGTCCAAAAGTATTCTATATTCATCCCAAATGCAGCGGTTAGAGCATTGGACAGGAGACCACCCGTGTCTACACATAAATAACTCTGCCCTTGAAAACACTTAGGGAACAAAGACTGTTCTATAAACTGCATCACGAAATAAGGACACTTTGGGGGAGAAGCCCACACATTTCCAATGCTTCCGATTTTGGTCGCACTTTTATATAGGGCTTTCACTGCATTTTGCAGACTCAGTGGCACCAGGCTGCAAAATGAAATACGAAAACATTAAATGCACTTGATTCATAGATTGAGTCTAGAAGGAATTGCTGTGATCATCTGATCTGCTGTGCTATATAGCATGGGCCATAGAACCTCCTGGAATTAATTCTTGTATGGTATTACTAATTAGTACAATTATTTTTAAGAAATGCATCCAATATCTCCAGTCATGGAGAATCCATCTTAACCCTTAGTCGCTTCTTTCACTGTTTATTTACTCACTGTTAAAAATGTGCACTTGATTTCAAAACTGAATTTGTTTAGCTTTGTTATATCCAGCTCTGCTTGAATCAGCTGCCTTTGGTCACCTTTTGTTGCCCAGGTAAGTACTTACGGACTACGATCAAAGCATCTTTTACAATGTAAATCATTTGAAAGCTCTTCATCTTTCACTACAGAATGTATTTCCCAGATCTTTGATCATTTCTTGGCTCTTCTTTGAACTCCTTCCAAATTAAAAATGTCCTTCTTAAATTAGGGCAGTGGGATGGTGCGTGGTAGGCCAACGATGTCCTGAACCAGTCAGATTGACAAGACATGCATTACCTAGGTCACCCTATTCATTCTGCTTTTTTATCAACAGGCATTGCCTAAGTTCTTTCCCAGTCCTCTGATATTGCCTTAGTGTCCCAATACTTCCTGAAGATCAAACAGAACTTGCTTTTTAACCAGCTCTCCAAAAAAGCTGCTTCAATGAGAGCCGTTTGGATTTTCTCAGTTAAGCATATAGTGTTGATAGCCACTCTTTCATGTTCTTTGTAGCTGGTAGGATGGAAGGAACTACTTCATGATCAGATCATAGAAACAGATGATCTGCATTTTTCCCAATACAAACCAGACTTCTCCTTTCTCATTTCCACATTATTGGCAACTCCGCCTTTCTATAGAGTGATGGATCAAGACCACTGTTAAGATTTCTTTTGCTTCTGATACTCTTCAAAAAGAAATAGCCACAAACCCACTTTCATGTTTTTGTCTCCAAAGGTGCTATCCAGAAACTTCTTGTTTCATTCTCTTTCTATCAGTGGTCTCTCAGGACCGAATGCTGATTTGCATTTGCTATTTTCCACTTCCTTGCATTTGTTCTGCATTTCTTCATTGCACCTCAAAGTCAGGTTCCTTTTCATAGCTAATTATGACCTGCTCTCCTCCTTGTGGTTTTCTGGGCACCCAATACGTTCTTTTAAACAACTCACAATTAAGTTTCATTCTTGTATGGCATGCTCAGGATCATTATTTTACAATTAAGTTTGCCATTCTGATTACTGCAGTGTCAAGTTATGACTATGCACATGGGGATTCCTCTAACATTAGACTCAATTAAAACCAGCAGTTATTGTATTCTTAAAACATGATTTATATTCAGGGCAAGATTTTCTCCAGTCCTCTCCATTATCTTTAATGATAGGTCAAAATGATCTAACGGGAAACAAACAACTGTCATACTCCTCTAGTTCTCTGCTTTAATTTATACAGTAATAAAACAACTTGCAGAAAGGTTGAGTTAATTGGCTTTACATTACAAATCCTGATCCCACAGTGACGGGTCTCACAGTGACCCCCTGCCAAACTTAACGTATATTTCCAATGTGAAGGCCAGTAGTTCTATCTTGTGAGTATGTCCGAAGTACTTTTGAATCCATAGCTCACTATGAGAAGGGCTCAGCTGTTAATTCACAGAATGATTGGACACATTTACTTCTCTCTTGGTAACTACTGTATAGACGTGATTTCCTATTTGTTCTCCACATACGCTGATGAACAGCCAAACCAATTCCTCAGATCATCACAGGCCTTCCAAGATAATTAAGGTTTTTGCATACTTTCACTTCGGCTGTTCCCAGCCAACAATAAGCACAGGTTCACTGTGATACAGGCTTGCTGCATCGCATGGGTAGACTCCCTCCTGCCTGCATTTCTCATTCTGGCATTGTTAGGAGCATCTCCTAGTCCAAATGTTACACGAAAAGGAGTTTGACAGTGGAATCTTTGGTAAATCATGTTTGTCTTATACCCTTCCAGTAAATACCTGGAACAGTATCAGGAAGCCCTCTCTTACATGTGCTTGGTCATTAGGAAAGACAAAGCTCTCTCTTTCTAAAATTAATTTTCCATTGGATACGAGCACGCCCCAAAAGCATCTGCATACGCGGCTCCTCAGGAGCAGACTACAGAAAAGGACGAGTAAATTGGGCAGATACCTGCACGCTGGTGGACCTCTTGAGATGAAGCATGTAACTGAGGGGTTCCGTCTCTGGTGGGCTGCGAGCTACTGCTCTGGCTTGCATTGCCTGTGGAATTGCTGCTAGACGAAGACCCCCCTCCACTGTCCGCCTCTTCAACGTTCCCTCTCTCGTGGTGAGCTGCATGGCAGTCCTTCCGCATTCTGTGTGCAGGAACACACGCACGGTCACCCATTTACTGTGCATGAAAATTTGTGCCACCAGTGTCAGGTGCCCTCAAAACGTGTAACTGTACTGTCTCATGCCGCTGCAGATGACAAAGGTGATGATGTGGGGTAAGCTTACCAGGAACAAAACCATATACGACACAAACTCCTTGTCTGTGTGAAGTGGCTGTGGAGCCCTGCAAGACCTTAGGACTCTCTAATGTTACAATGGTCTCTGAAGAACAACTTTTGCAGGAGGTAACCGAGTAGCAGAGAGGAGGAATGGGCTGGAGGGAGCTCGGTGGGAATGAGCTGCATGGTGGGAAACTAGCATAGTAAGCCACTATATTTAGTCTTGGCATTCTAGCATACATCTTTGCATGCAAGCTGGCTCCCATAGTCTCTCTGTGGCCACCTGCCCCTCCTTAGCCACAGGGGCAATAGGGCAGGTGGAGGGAATGAGACTTTTTTGCTGTATGAGAAGTCCATGTAGGAACAAGAGATGGAATGTGTCGGATACTGATCGTGCATACCCAGGGGAAGTCAGGCAGTTTTGGTGGGTAGTAAGTACTTTTTTAGATGTGTTTTGGCCAAGAACAATGACCATCTATACTGCCAAAGCTTTGGAGCATAACCCAACCTAACCCACCAACACTTTTACTCATGTTCTGAGGCGTCACAGAAAAGATACCCTTATTTACAAGGCATAAATGGTAAAATTCCCTGAAATAAAGGAAATGTCTGTAGTGCTACGTGATTTCATAATGAATCTTGTTGAGCATGTAAAAAGCTTTGCTTAAAAGCCATGAATGAGTTCATGAATTTCCTTTCTGCTGTATCTATAGGGCTATTTTGTTATTTGCAATTAATTTTTTACTCATAGATAACAGTACAGAATTACTCTCTTTTAACACAAAATACAGTGGATCTGAGACTGCAGGGTCTCTATCTGCATAACCAACATTGAACACCTACCTTAACCATTTGGATCTGAACCACTTTTTAATGTTGTCCAAACTGACAGGTCCCCCCCAAATGTTCCTCAGTTGGCTGTGTGTCCCAAGGTATGAGGTGGTTAAAGGGGAAACGTACATCGGATATCCCAGTGGCTGATCACATGAAGAATTAATTAAGTTCCGCAAGACCTGTTTATTGTTCTGGATGCTTCCTCTCTCTGGGTTACGATTGCGTAAGAAAATCAGTTCCTGCTGCTGCCCAGCCCAAAGCCCTCTGACACACTCCTTGTTGACCTACAGGTAGGTAAAAAACACATGGATCATGTGAAAACGTTTGCTACTTACAACGCAGGCCTACACAATCTAGGTAGAACGTAGAACAGCAGTAGCTGTGTGTGCAAGCACCTCATGTCTTCGCACCAATGGGTTTTATGAACTTTTGCAGCTACTCCCTGGTAAAGCCTGGAATGTTATTTCAGATACACAAACACAGGGGTGCAAAATGGAAGTCAACTGAAGAGAGCTCTTTTAGCCTCCAATCCCTACTCCAGTAACTACAATCAGCCTCTCTTTTCGGCCAGACTACTCAGAAATCGTATTAGTTACCACAGCCCTAAATTTCTGCAATATTGGAAAGGTATTATACGTACCTTGATAACCTTGAAGCTCAAGTAGCTTTTGTGGAGCATGATAACTTTGTATTCATCTGCTCCTTCATCCACCACGTGTCTCAAGGTTAGCAGCTCCTCTCTGTTGGAGAGCACAGCGCTGCGCCAGGCTGGGTCCCCTTCATGACAAATCACCACCTTTTCTTCAAAAGATTGAATCGCTTCATACAAAACTGCTGGGTCCTCATACTCATCTGGACAGGTGAACTGGTCCTGGTAGTACAGGAAAAAGTATGGAAAAGGTCAGGTATATTTGTGAAAACACAAACATTATTAACAATAAATACAAAATCCTGTTTTTCAAACAGTTGCCAGTTGACCACCCCCGTTGCCAGTGACTTGCCAGACATCATACAGCGTGTCTTTGGGGAGGCAGAACGATTAACAGTAATACAGAAAGGTATGATTTCTGTTTTATTGTAACCTCTTCTGATCTCATGTCTCTACTGGACAGAGACTTGGAGAATGCCAGCTTATTTTTTTTTTTTTTTTTTTTTTTTTTAATAGTGTGGGAAACCATGGGAGGCAGAGCTTTTGGATAAGCCAGAGGGAGTGAAATCATGTGGGACGTTTCACAGTTCTTATGGAAATCCTTATTTTTATTCACAAAAAAACAGAAACAAAAGGACAGACTGGGAATCCATCAGCAGATATCACAGTATTGTATTACTACTTTAGCTGTCACGCAGCAACACGGCCAGTGATAACATTCATAAAATTATTGTGTCAAATTTTCAGATATTAATTCTCATTAGTTCCACTTCAGTTACATTCAGAGCAATTATAAATATCATGCATGATAAAAGCAAATGATACTAAATCATAATGTGCCAGAGCAAGAACAAGATCAACTCCAAGCTATACAGGGGTTGACCTGAAGAAATTGGAGCAACTTCAATGGAGGTGTGCCAGATTTTTACAACTGAAAACAGAACAAGGTTGGAAACAGCCTGACATAATCAAACAAGCAGCCATGACAGTAACCCTTCAAACCACTCTCCTCTCGGCTGTGTCTTTGAACATACGGAAACATTACATGCGTATTGCTGTTCACAGAAGGATTGATAAATTAGCAATGAAATCTGTATAATCAATGTATTTCTTTTCAGTCTAGAAACTATAGTATCCACACAAGTAAAATGTGACATGACCGTCAGGGGTTTTTTTTGATGAAAAATGTGGGGTCAAGCTCTGCCATATCAATGGTTTCAAATGGGCAGCTAGGGGGTACAGAAGATTGAGTGAATGCAAGATAAATGTCAAGTTCTTCCAGTTTGGTTAAGGAAGCTTCTCAAAATAAGGCAACAAGTACTCCATTTCCCTCTATTTTTTATTTTTTTTTTTTTTACACTTTGGACAGCTTCTGACGTTTCCTGTGTTTCCCTGAGAAAACAGGCACCATAGTAAAAGTTAAAAACAAAATTTTAAAAAAGACCCTACCTGATGTAGCTTCAGAGACATTCGGATTGCCGGGGCAACCACCTTATGCAATAGATCCATGTCTGCAAAGACCCACTCATCTTTTGCCGCTATCCGAAAGTCTCCTTTGAACAGCGCATGGAGCCCATAAAGAAAAGAGTCCAAGCTGCAAGAAGAAGGCAGCAGTCACTCCCAGAAGTCATTTCCATCTCACCGAGCCGGACCCCCACCAGCCGTGCGCCGCGCAGTGTAGTGACCGGTGGCCCTCCAGCACAGGGTTTGCTCCTGCGGCAGGTATAAAGCGGGGATCGCATCGAAACAAGTGTGGCACCTGGGATGAAGGATGTCCTAAGGATGGGTGGCTGGGTCATGCAGTGCCTCAGGGTGCTGCTTCTCTGCGCCTGAGCCAAAGAGACCAGGTCGAAGAGTGCCAGCTGCTCTGCAATCCCTGTGCAGGCAGCAGAAGCTGCCCCCTCCTTGGGAAGCTTGTTGTTCAGCCCTGTTAGCAGTTCTTATTGTAAGGTAAAAATTAAAAAACAAACAAAAAACCACACCACCAACAAAAAACAAAACCAACAAAAAAAACAGCTGTAAAAAATATTTTCAGCAAATCTGACACTTTTGTCATGAAACTCAAACCCAGACGTGACCATTAAACCAGATGTACTGAGAAGAATACCAAGTTTCAGGAACTGTTCAGCAAACCAGGTGAGGGCATGAATCAAATGACAGGCACTTCAGAGTGAAACGACAAGCCCCAAAGCAAATATGCACTGGGTTTTTTCTAACAGAAGAAACTAGATGTCACCAGTTCTGCCTGACCTTGGATGACAGTTTGCCTGGGCCTGAAATTTAAGCAAGACGTAAAAGGTACAAAATCCAGTAGTAGCTGGAAAATCTTTGCACGAGGGCTTTGTGAAGGGAAACGACCAGCCTTCAGCTCCAACCTGCACCCCAAATCACGAGCTTCCCACGACGACACTGCACTGCTGGTACAGTGCTTGTAGCAGGACTGCTGTCCTAACGCTGCTCTGAAGAAGGCATCTCCAAGTTGGGGAAAAGAGAACCCTCTGTTAGAAACAGGCATCTCTTGCAAACCCACAGGACTTGGTTTCATCTACCTGCCAAGATTTTACTCACTCTTAACAACAGTTGATTTTTTCAGATTGTAAAGGCTCTGAGGAGAAGCTGCATTAAGATGTTATGGTTTTCATTACTGCCCAGGCTTTCTCCAGAGAAGGCGTAATCCTTCCACATAATTGAGCTTTCTTAATTATTTTAGGAAAAGTAAAAAACAAAAAAATCTTTCTTTTTCTCTTCTCTGAGAGAGGGAGAAGAGGAAAAAAAAAAAAATCCTTTTTTTTGTCTTCTTTGAGAGGGGGAGAAGAGACTGGGATACTGCTTGGCCTATCTTCAGCTCAGACACATTCTAATTTTGCCCTTGGTGGGTAGCATGTTTCAGAAATTAAAATGGAAAGATATATATGTTGTTACCCGAAAGCCAGCTGGATACCAATTTTCTCTGCGAAAGTACCGTGTAATACAAATCAACTAATCAGTGGGACCAAGGCCAGTCAGGAAGGCAGGGCTGCTGTCGCTGCCGGGAACGCGATGAGTACAGGGAAGCTCTTGGGAATTCTTAACTGATTTGCATTTATTAGCACCAAGTTACATATAAAAACATGCCTATGTGAGACAGGCACTTACACTCTGATCTTCAAAACATTGATTTCACTGATTTCAATGGGAGTTATTACGTGTCTTCAAAGAGTGGGTGCTGATCCCCACTGACTTTCAATCAATTATCTCCATAGTTTGGAAAATGATAATATGCCCAAATCCTGCTTAATAGCTAGGGAAGCCCTAGAATAAACCAGTTAGAGGGAAGAAAATGGTGGGTGCAGCCAGTGTGGTGAAACACGTGACTACCATCTGTTTTGAAAAGGCTAGAAATCAGGAAGCGTCCTTTCACTCACCCACCCACTAGACAACATCCAGCATATACAGCTGAATTCTTGTCTGGGAAAAACACTTCTGTATCTAAATATTCTTCCCAGGATGAAACTGAAAAACCTACCCTGAACTCTGCACCTAATGATATCTGTCGTGTAGTTTTTCTGCACGTAACACCCTCTGTATTCACCCTGAAAGTTGGCTGGGATGAAGGGAGGAGTAGGCAGGCGACCTGGTTTTTAGATCATTTCAGGCTCTCGGAGCCAAATCTGAAGACCAGAGCAGACGAAGAACTGGCCTTCACATCGAAGTGTCTCACAGGCACCGGCACCTGCTAAGCAGGCTGCTGCGAACAGCAGTATCTGCTGAAAACAAGGCCAGGACTAGGCCAGCTACGCAAACTGCAGCCGAGCATCAGCAGAGGGAGCGCAGGGAGGCACGTACAGCTCTCACTGTGCTTACTTAGGGAAGACCCATCCATTTCTCATCCCTCTGCATAATGAGTTCTCTAACCAGCATTTTTAAGAACAAATATGACCGCCACTAGGAGGAAAGCGGTGGTGGCAGTAGTTTCGAGAGGCTGAGAGTCAATTATTTTATATATCATGTTTTCCACCAGAGCGGTCTGGAGGAGACTGCTGTATTCACAAAATCATGGTCATCTTTTATTCTCCTGCCAACCATAATGAGGCTTTTGGGTTCGTTCTGCCTATGATGTGACACTATCTCAAGCCATTACTTCTGTAACACGCAGCCCTTAATCCACATAAAATACAGCTGCTGTTATTTTTCCCATTGTTATGCTTTCTCCTGAAGACTCTAATGAGATTATAAAAGGAAGCTGTAAAGCCAACAGCCTTGATCTGAAGCCTGACTCGAGGTTGTTGCCACTTTCTTGGCCCAGTTTTAACACACCTCAATTAGTAATCTGCTGTAGTTACAGGCACATTCAAAATATTTTAAAGCCTAGTTAAGGTAAATTCACATCCCAAACAGATGACATTCATCAGGAAGAGACATCACTACTATTTCTGGCAACATTTCTAACCCTCTGAGTTAAGAACCCAAAAAGCTGCTGTCACAACTGTGAGCTATTTTAGAACAAGACTAGTAGGTGTGTGGGAACCGTCGGCCCCTCAAATGTGCAGAAAGGAGGGGATTAAGTAGCACCACAAATACCAGAGGGAGGGCAACAGAGCCAAAGCAAATACTCCCTCCTACTTCACTCCTTGTGTTGCTCCAACAACTGAAACTAAAAGCATTTGATGCAAACACGAAAACAGTACGGAGGAAGACTAATGAGCTTGTGAACGTATCTGTGTGTATTCTGCACACCAAACCCCATCCTCTGTCTGCAGTTTATAGACCTTTCCCATTGGTAACTGCAGATTTATTTAAGGGATAAACACACACACATGCTTGTGAGCTGGTAACGACCTCGATGGCATAGCTCACCTGAATGAAATATTTTCTGTGGTAGCCCTTCTAAATTTGCTGGTTTAGATGACAGTGGTTGTGAGCTAAAAGTCCAATTTTTCTCCCCCTGCTTCTGCTCTGGCAGACGTAAAGCTGCACGGCCTGCTTCAACTCCCACCAGCAATGCGGCGTAACCGGTGCCGTGCCCTCCACCCTCTCCCCTCAGATGACGGGTGGTGCAATGCGGTGCCCGGGAGGGAAGGGGCAAGTGGGGCCAGCTGGTTCCCTGGGCTGCAGCATGAGCAGCGGTTCCTCCAGGCAGAGCCATTCCTTGAAGGGACCCTCTGTTCACACTGAGTTCACACTGAGCTCCTGAGGGAGCTGAGGGGTCCCGAGCATCCAGGCTTGGAACTATCTGATGAGAAATGCTTTATTAAGAGACTTCTATATTTTTCCAAATTCAAAACATATACTAAACATTCATGTATTAGTAGGTCTAGTGGCTGAACAGGATTATTAAGTAATTTTTCATAAATGTACACCTAAACGTGTCACTCATATTTGAATAAATGAATGGTAATGTCACGTTCTTCAAATTGCATTTTGTGCAGGATGCCTAATGACAGTTTAAAAGAGCATTGGATTTGCATAGCAATGCTCTGCCTTCTTAATGAATGCATTTATTGTGTAATCTACTGTTAATGTTGGGTTTCTACTGACATTTACATGAACAGGTACACCGAATAATTATTTACATACATTATATAAGAGCATTTAAAATCTTGGTTTACACAGTGACATTTACTGATTAATAGATTAGACAAAATCATGTGTAAATGAGTGCAAATTGATAGTTTACATACACAACGTAAACTTGAATCTCAATTCTGTAGTGCGTAACTCAGTGTATCATCACCTTTGCATTACTGTTTCTGCACAGTAGTTGGATGACTGTCACTCCACAAGACACACCAAGGGCTAGACTTAGTCCAGAGGAAGTTTACTACTACTTGCACAGTTACCCTGAGAACAAAACACGGGCCACAGAGCACAGATCCTCGGCTAGTTTGCTCACATTGGACGTATCTGAAACACTTCGTAGAAATAAGAGCGAGGAGGAGAAACCTACAATGCCCATCTGGCCATTACGCCTCAGGCTCATCAAGAAACCTCTAGCAATGTTGCTAGAAGCTTCACAGCCGGCATTAATAGCAAGATCCGAGATGTAATTCAAGGCCATTTCTCAGTGCCTACCACAGTAATCTAAATAACCTAGTAACTTTTTGTAAGCCAGCATTCGAGCGCGACAGGGGATGCCAGGAGCCCTGATCTCTTACCAAGCGGGCCAGCTCCCAACAGCTGTCCATGCAGTGCATCTCCCTCATGCACACCGCCGGCTGCGGGACCGCCTGCTCTGACACCATCTCTGCAGAAAACTCAAACCCTCTTCAGCAGCCAGTAGGTTGCAAAAGGTCCCCAAAATACCACGGCACTTTTTCAAGGGAAAAGACTGTGAAACATCACCTAAGGAACGATTCCTCCAGCTTCTGAGGACCTCCAAGTGCTTCTCCCCCATCCGACTGAACACAGACCTGCAACAGCCTGCGAGCTGGGGGCGAGCACCAGCCATAATGCTCTAAATCACCCTCCGCAGCAGCTGCTGTATCTCCACCAAACCCGGAGATAGGGGAGGGAGACCTGCCTTCAGCACCTAAAGTTAATCCTCGGGAGCATCTCCTTCTGGCCTCAGCAGCATTGCACGGGCTGG
>KL257678.1:0-20589 GCA_000699545.1 Podiceps cristatus | reverse complement strand
TGTCCTGCCCCCTGGCCCGCTGAACATACTCCCATCGGAGCCTCGCTGACTTACTGCTGCTTTGTGCTTAAGTTGTGAAGCAGTAACCAACAGGTAAGAACTGCCCTCTGCACTCCCTTCAGCATGTATTTGGGAGATTTTTGCTGATAAAGTCTTGATGTCAGGGAGTAGCTCCTTAGTTAATAGTTTCTCCCAAATTGTTTTTGTCAATTAAATACATACATTCTTTGAAACAAGCATAAATGTATTTCACCAAGCTAAACTCATGTTTTGTAGCTGTAGTGATTTATAACTTGAATTGTGGTACTCAGATTCCTTTTTTTCCCCATTTTTTTTTTCTGACAGTTGAAACGTATTGAAGGTAATTTAACTAGGTGGGTAAGCAAAACAGTTTTTCACAGTGAAACTTTTCTATGGAAAGCTTTTGTGAAGTAGCACTGAAAAAGATACTGACAGAAGCTTCCACTTAATCCATTTTATGTCACAAAATACATGTAAAAAATACAATGATTCAATACTGCCCTGTAGCACTTTTGGGCAATAATAAGAAAATCAGGACTTACAAGATACATCCATTCTGAATGGATTCACAAAAGTGGGGATAGAGCTGTGCAGTCCATATGACTACCGCATTTTTTTCCCCATCTACAGACCTTTTCATCCCAAGAAAAGTATTTTTGAGTATGGAGCGTCCACTCACCAAAAGAGAGAAACTAATTTGGTTAATTGTTAATTTTCCAGATTTTAAAAAGACATGGTATAGCTGACTCCTAAAATTATTATTAAAATCCTTACAGAAGACTTTGCAAATCATTATCCCTAACATCTATACTTCCCATGTTAAGCTTTGTGGAAAGCCTCTGATAATGTTATCTCTTTGCATTAGCTACTAACCATGTAAGCCAACAAAAATAGATGACATTGTTATCGTATCTGTACTAGTGCCAAAACATTGTAATGAAGATTTTAAGATCCTGTGGAAAGTACATGCAATGTGATGACAGTTTTAGGAAGCTTTTGTGATATTTTTAGCTGCATTTCTAATATTGCTGTGACATATCTATTGCAGCCCCAGATCAAATTCACTTTAATCTCTTCTCAAAAAAATATCTCAAATGCACATCAACTTTTCTATCATGTCCCCAAACTCTAAAATTTGGATCATCAAAAAAATATGGCAATTTTAGAAACACCGTTGATATACTAAACATCACATTAATTTGAATGCACTGAAATGAAGGGAGAGGAAACTCAACTACTACAGGAAGGGAATGTGCAAAGACTAGTAGAAAAGAAATGATGAAAGTCACTTTAGAAAGAAAGAAGCAGCACACCAAGAAACAAGGCGTGTGGGCCACAAACGTTTTGCGTGACTGACTGAAAGAGGAAGACATAAAAACAGATGTTACAAACAACTCAACAGATAACAAAGCTAGAATGAATATTTAAAGGACTGTTTTATCTTATTACACAAAATGCATTCAAAATTGCACATGCTGTCTTTGTTTGCTTGTTAGTAAGACAAATCCTCTCTAAGGAGCATGTTGATAAGAGGGCTAGCTAGCTTTACTCAGTGTTGTGCCAAGAGAGCAAGGTCACTTAGAGACTGTGTATTTATTAATCTTCTCTGCTGTAACTAAACTCTTATGAACACAGGGAGTTGAAATACATCTAATAAAAATCTAAAATGAGGAGAGAAATTAGACTGCAATAAAGAAAAGATTATTGCATTAATAAAAGGCCTTATATATAAAATTAATTACTCGGGCTGAACACTTAGAACAGCATAAATGGTACTTTATAAAACCCCCAACAACTCAGAACTCGTAGTGAAAATGGAAGAATCCCTAAGGAAAATGTAAGGTGAAGAACGTATCCAGAAATGAACTTAACCAAGCATATTTTAGTTAACCAGACTTTCTAGGAAGTGTTTTGAATGATTACAGTGGACCGAGAACAGACAAAGCTGGGGTTTCAAGAGATGCGAGGTCAGTCACAGTCTGATTCCTCAGCCACCAGAATGTAGTGGCACAAGGAACACGGAACACAGCCCTAAGGAGTAGAGGACCCTTATGAATTTATTATTATTTTGCTAACTAGCTGTTGAAGGACTTAGCAGCTTCTTTTGCCTTCTGAAGGGAGCCAGCATTACAGTAGCCAGGCCAGGCCTGAGTGAACACAAGCAATAACCATCGGTACCCATTCTTTCAGTGCAAAATTCTGCTTTGCCCTATGAAATAAAAAATGATATTTGTTATTAATCAAATTGCCAAATTAAAAGATGTCCAGAACGGCAGAAAACAAATTACTCTATGAAGGAAAGAGACGACTTCTTGATCTAATCTTCTGCTCAGGTTCCATATTAAATGAAAAAAAAAAGACAAACAGGTCTTTGCTTTAAAATCAGGAAAAAGGATTCCTAAAAATTACCTGATGGCCATATTGTGAGCTGCAGTTCCCAACGCTCTTCGACCCAGTATACACAAGGCAAAAGAAAGTGTCACTAGAGGAGAATCCTCATCGCTGTCCAGGTGCTACAAGTTTTAAGAATAGCATGTTATTCCAGGTGCAAATATACTGCAATAAAGGCACTGCAATACTATAAATTGTAATGTTCATAAAACTTGCTTGTAGCTGCACACAAAAGCATCCTTTGCAATTAAACAGAACAAGAAGGAAGATGGTTGCCATCAGAGGCTTTCTGCAAAACGCAAGCTTATATTGCCCACTGGCTAGGGGCAGAACATTTCAGTCTCGGGTGGTGAGATCCCAAGGGAAGGGAGCTTTGGGTGTGTGTGTGTGTGTGTTTGTGGGCTTGTTTGTTTGTTTTTCCAGATCTGACATTCTAAACCAGAGCAGATTCCTTACTGCTGAGAGACACTGCAAGTGGAGGCAGCCAGACCCCTTTTCACGGGACACAGTGCATATGAAACTCCCTCACAGATTCCAGAAGAACAATCTATTTGGAAAAGTTTGGGGGAACACACTTTTAGTGAAAACAATATATATCTAAATCATATACTATCGATGACACTGACTTTACGTTTTAACAAGCTGTCAAAACATTTCATTGACATTTATTAGCTCAGGAGAGTTTCTTTACCGAAATTCTTGCAAAGAAAACCTTGCTATCAAGCAGGAGGAAAAACTGAAACAACCCCTCATGAATGTGAATACTTAGGAGGATACAGACTATTATTTCAGTCCATGCAATAGATGATTTCTTACAGCTTGCTTTGACTCTAAAACTGAAGCCAATTATAATGGTGAATGTAGCTTCTTCTATAAAATACATTGATTTTTCAGGGCTATGTGCACAGTGAAACTTTTTTACATCTCCTCCATGGACTTTGCATAGTTGGTGAATTACAAAAACAGAGGTAAAAGATGTAAAAAAACCCCAGACCTCTATAAATATGCGTGTGTGTGCACACACACTAGTGGAGGCATTTGTTTGCCCTTTCAAGTCTATTGGGCATCCCTAAATTTATTCTTCTATTCAAAAGTTTCAGCCACATAACAAGTGAAAAAGCATCATTTAACAGTGGCTTTCCCTGCACCGTGCAATTCTTCCCGTGCCAGAACTTGGGAGCTGAGACGTGGAGATGGGAAAGAAAAGAGATGAAAAGAGGCTCAGAGGACAATTCAGTGAAAACAGTATCAACGTATGACATGCAGAGGAACTGGTGGAGTGGTATTCAGGGTTAGTGACATGAGAAGGAACCAAAGGGGAGAAGAAACATTAAGATTCTCTGATGTTATGCCAGCTAAGGTCAGTGGTAGCAAGTGGGATGTGCACTCAGTGATCCTGAATGAAAAATGCACAAACAACAGAGTGTGGCAGCCAGGAAAGTGACACTTCTCGGGGTTTGCCATTATCAGCAATCATCGGAAAATTAAATCAAGGGAATATGCTTGTTTGAAACTGTATTCTCCCTCTGGGCTATTCTGCATATTCCACGGAAATACAGGAGTGCATTTCTGACAAATGGTTGCTGACCACCAGTAATCTTAGTGGCTCAAAGCCCATAAACGCGTAGCTGTAAACCTGCCCTTGACCTTCTAGAGCTGCGAGGTGATTTCACACGGGTTTGTGGCACGGTTCACATTTGAACGATGGGCTCTCAGAAGTGACCTACACTAGCAGTGAGTTTGTTAGGTACTTCCCCACCATTTGAAGATTACCCAAACACAGGCAAATGTTTGGAAAGCGTACACAAACATCACCAATGTTTGGCAAACATACCCAAACGCTGGGAACACTGAAGGAATAATGACATTCCCTGAACAGAGCCTGCTCCAGCATTACTTCTGCTAACACACATTATATCCGTGAGTTTTAGACATGATGGTGTTGGAAGTGTGCACAATAAGGAATCGGTCCTGTATTCAAAGACCAACCCTCCTTAAAACTCAGGTTTTACACAAGGGTAGTCTCCAAAATATGGGTTTTTCTATTCCACAAACATGTATTTTCCTTTAATGTTAAATCTGACAGCTTGAATGAAATCAGTTTTATTGTATTAATCCTGAGCAAGCAAAAGAGTAACCATACATCATTTAAATCCTATCCCAAGAATTAAAACTGCTACTACTACTGTATCACAACAAAAAAAAAAAAAAAAAAAAAAAAAGTGTAAGCTTACCTCTACTCTTTTCCTAGCACAGAACTGAATCCAGTCCAGGTAAACACTGCAGAAACTAGCTCTTGTTATTCCTTGGAGACACGGAACATAATCTTCATCTATGTTAATGTTAAACATTGCAAGGTCGCGTTCAATATAATGCCACTTTGCATAAGGCTGCAGTATCTTTTGGATGGATTCATCTTTTATCCAGTCAAGGATTTTAGGAGAACTTGCTGTAAAGTATATTATACTCTGTTGACAAAATGTGCAAACATTAGCCATTCTCTCTGATTGAAGCAGATATATTTTTCACAGGAGAAAATAAATCAAATAAGACCACACTAACTACCCATTATGGTACATATTTTTCCTCTTTTTTACTGCTTGGCATCATTGCTTCACAAAACTGTTCAAATTTTAAAGACGATAATAATTGTTATCTAAATAGCAGACAATAGCAAAAGAAATCCTATTTTTAATACCCTTCTGTCTTACGGGAAAATTAATACAAACAATAGACTATGATAAGAATACAGAGGTCCAGCATTCAAACATGTTAATTACTGAATATTAGTGGGGTTCTAAAGTCTATCATCAAGGTGATACTGATAGTTCAGGCATATTTTGAAAAAAATAGTAGTAGATGGCCCCATGCTCAAAATAGGACTCTTTTTCCTCCATGGACTTCCTGTTTTCTGGGGATGAAGCTTTCCTAATTCTTTAAAAAAAACAATTCCACCATGATTTAACCACAAAGGTGAGATTTGGCAGATGTGTAGAACATAAGCCTGAGACCCACTGTTTTAATTGCTGTTTTCTTTCTGCATTTAGTAGCATCACTATTTTTGTTATTTGTCAACGAGGCCCGTAAAGAATAATGAATTTTTTTCCTTATATGTTGTGTTAAGCAGCTGATAATTGATGTAACTGAGTTTGCTTTTAAAGCAGCGAAGGAGGAGCAGCATTCCACAGGAGCTCTTTTACCAAATGCAGAAATATCAGAAAGCAGCAACACTCATATCTCTTAACTGTGCCTGAGATTCTAAGTTTAAGTTCTTCTAACTGCTGCGTCTGGAGCCATTAAAACAATAATAAATAAAAGAATAATTAAAAAAAATAATCTGAACCAAATTTAAAGCATATTTTCAAAAGAATATGAAACTTCAGAAGTTCCAGTGCTGCAAAGGAAAGTGGCATCAGCTGGAAAGTCCCATTATAATGTTTTATAATTATCATTTTTATAATTATAATTTTGTTTTGATAAAAGATATTAATTTAGAATTGGATTCCCGAGAAAATGAGGCACAAGTGAACAAGACTGAAGATGTAGTTCTACTTTACCCATGCAAAGGAAATATTATTAAGTAAACAAATGTATAAAATGAAAATAGAATGGATTAAAAAGGGCAGCCCTTTTAAAAATTCTAGATGCCCTCCAGAGTTTATCTTTCAAATTGCACAAAAATACACAAGCAAGAGGAAAATTAAGCTCCAGAGAAAAAAGACAAGTCAGACAGATACAGACTGAGGATGGACCCTTAATTTCTTGGCATGTGGAGAACGATACACTCTTTTAAAAATGATTCATGCAGAAACAATAGGAGCCGAAAACACAGCACTCAGCGAATGCAGACTTCTTGAATACTAAAAGACATTTAAATAAGAATATATTGAAAAGAGACAGAGGAGGCACAAGGGAAAAATATCACAGTAGTTGGGCAGGAAATGATTTCAAAATATATGCAGAAGGGCTACAGGAGCTGACCCACTTTATTTGTGGAGAATAAAAATCCTTTTATAAGAAGAAATACGGGCCTTTCTTATATTCCAATGAAACTGCAAATGAAATAAATATATTAGGAATCCAGTGCAACTCATTGTTTAAAAAGACCAATATGGCAATTGTTCTTGAAGGATAGGAGAACTTAAACAAAGTATATGTTTTCTTCTTCATTGATCTTCAAAATAGAATTTGATTTTTTTTATTATTCTCACCTGTGTTTACAAAGAAGCAGATTCACCTGTGGTGGGGGTGGGGGGGAATCAGACTCCCCATCAGACATAGAAACAGCAAAATCTTCTGCCACCTAATTAAATTCTACTCTTAGTAGCTCTTCCCGAATGTGTTTGTGCACAAGTACATCCTCAGCTATATGGCAATTCAAAAATAATATGGTAAATACTTACAATATTGTAAGCTAGAAAGAATAAACTGGAAGCACTCCAATGGAGGTGCAGTTGCTGCTGGAACTCCAGCCTAAGTGTTTCTGAGTTTCTGATTTGTGTGACCTGAATAAGTCATGAACTAGAGTTCTTCTTACCATTGTTTTTCTACACCATTCAAAAGAAAGTGGCCGGGCTTTAAAATATTCACAGTGAAATTGCACAGGGTCTTTACAGCTCAAGATTCCCCTATAAGACAGACCTGGGGAAGTAATGAATTCTCATCTCTGTTTCTGATATTGTTTATCCGGAGGCAAGTACTAGATAAACAGGATGAGAGCTGATCAGATACAAAATATAATCTTCTCACCTTCCGAGGCTGTACTAAGGATTTTACCGAATCTTATCAAAGCTCCTGTTTATGGAAGAAACTAATAACTTCAAGAATAGGAGAATAAAATCTCCACAGAGCTTTCTTTTGGGAAGCAGCATTCCAAAGAAGGGATCTCCTGAGCGTGCTCTCCCTTTGCTGAAGGGAGCCCAGCCCAGGCTAATATCCAGGCTGCCAGCAGGTTATCGTCATCTTCTGTTCATCCTTCCCTAAGAAGGGAAGGAGATTAAAGCACTGGCACCTTTCTGAGAATGAAAATCTGTCAATGCAGTGTTACAGTACTGGCTCAACAAAACCCAACCAAGAGAGATTCAGTTTTCACACCTTCAAAGCCGTAGGTGGTGGATAGAAAATCTGCATACGGTGGGGATGGAGCCACAGGATACCTCAGTAGCATGGAGGTCATTTAACCACCCCCCTTTTACTCTAAACAGGCTCAGTTAACCACTCCTGTATCACATGGGACAGACGCCTGCCTGAGCGCCCTTACCTGTGTCAGCTGCCTCTCAAGCATGTCCAGAGCCAGAGGCCCTGAAGCTACCTTCCAGTTACGTTTTACTGCCCGCGTGACGAACCTCGCGCTTTCCACAAGTCCTCTACGTATTAGTTGACTTGAAGGCACTAAAAAAGTTCTGGTTTACAAAGCACAATTCTTTACTGCTTTAAACTAATGAGCTGCTATTTTGATTACAGCTTAGACCAGGATTTTTTTTCAGTCTCATTTGCCATCAAAAGCTGAGTCATATATCTGCTTGCATCAGCTTATTTTCAGGTTATTCTCCTTACATTTTAAAGTAAAGCAAAAGAATTGTAGCAACATATTCATTTCAGTTTAAAGAGGTTTTTTGGGTTTTTTTAATATACATTGCTTAAAACCAGTTTAATTTATAGCCACAAACCCCACTTCTAAAATGAACAAAAAAAAAAAATCATCCTTACATGCAGTTTTGGTTTTAATTAGTTAAACAAAGCAGGATGGTTACCAGGCCCTACTGCCTGTAAAATTATTTATGAAATCTCAGTCTGGATTTTACAAAGTAATTGACTGCATGATCAAAACAGCTTTGTGAGGCAACGGTCTTGGTTTTTTGCTGAATTGGTTCACTTGCAAAAAAAAAAAAAAAAAAAAAAAGGGGGGGTGGGATTAATTTATTTACAACAGGTCTTTCTCTAAGGTTGACAAGATTTTTACAACTGCAGAGATGTGAGTAGGAAGGAGATGTCAGGGATGGTTGGGAGCTCTAGTGACTGGCTTCATGGCAGTACCAATGGCATAGGAGGCAGCATTTGGCTCTTGGTGCTTCAGTAGAAGGCAATAAAGCTCAGCATTTTCATTTGCTGGAGGAGAGGATTAAGACTGGACTATAAGGTTCAATTATTTTGACAAATTAATATCTGTGTGGTCATTGTGATCTTAGTAACAGTGCAAATATAGAATTGATGTAAATGAATTGCTGTTTAATCAATGGGATAAAACAACTTCAAGTGTGTTGTAGTAGGTATGTAAGACAGCAGGTAAGAAGGGGGGTTGCACTACTGATAAAGTACATTTGAGAAACAGCTCTTCAGAGATTTCCCAAGAACTTTATGCTTGTTTATCTTCTTTTTTGCCAGAAAAAACAGTGGAAAGGCCAAGTCAAGAAGAAATAACAAACTGTCAGTGAAGCTTTGCCTTGTAAGAATGCTTCCTCTGACTTTATTGCTAAACAATGTTAACTCACCTTCTTGATTTCTACTTAAGCACACCAGCCATTTTCTGTACTAACAGTAAGAATAAGCGGTCAGGATCAAATGTAGCAAGGGGAGATATGAATTAATTATCCCTACCTAACATCAAGTCAGTCTGACCGCCGGTAGTGCAAATGAATAAATACAAAGCCAAAAACTTCAAACGCTATTTCTAATACACAGCCAGCTTTCATTCTTTTTGACAAACCTGCCTAGGAATATAGTCCACTTTACCAAAGGGTTTACCTTTATATAGTATCTGATAAGTATTCTCCGCAGATCGAACACTTGCAGCATTGTTGCAGCGTTGTTATCAATGATGCTATATCCTTCCAGGATGTACTGGGTTCGTGTTATTTCCCATGTCAGCCATCGGAGGTTAAAGGCTGCATTACATGATAACAAGTGAGGCAAGTGCCCAGGCTTACAACAGCAGCAGCCTTCATTGTCTTCATCTCCTTCTGTTATAGCTTCCACTTCTCTCTGCTGGCAATACGTCCCTTGGCAGTGAGAAAAAGAGAGTATGCTGCCAGTTATTGGGGGAGGAGGAAACAAAGGACTTCTTCCAAGCTGAAAAAGTATGATTGAAGGCTCTACACACGTAGCAAAAATCTAATAGAAAGAGCTACAGCAACAAATTAGATGTGCCAATTGATCCAGGCGCAGTAGCAAATAAAAAGCTGCACGTTATTTATTTGCTATCACCTATAAAAGCCAAAATGCCCCAAACTAACATTCTAGGCATTCGGTTCTGAGCTGAGCTAAACTACAAACCACAGCTTCTGCCTTAGTAACAACTCACCAGAAAGCAACACTAAAGAATCTCACTCCATCAGGCACATTAAGCAAATTGATCCAAATCTCAGTCTGCTTCATCAAATAACATACAGGATGCAAACAAAGATTTTACAGTGTGTCAGAACACTTATAAAATCAGGGGGTTAGCAAACTATCTTGGAAAGTAGGTTCCAAAAATAACATCCAACGGATTGTTCTCTCTCCCACCAGAGTAAAAGCTACTCCAGATCAAAGATCTCTAACGAATAACACTAGTGGCAGTATATCATGAGGACAGAACAGCTTTCTAATAAGCCTATTACACAGGCTTTAGATCAAAATAGAGTACATCTTTTTGAAAAAGAGATGTTAACTCAAAAAGAAGTCATGAGATGCAGAAACAATAGTATATCTGCTCTGCAGCCTCTGCATTTCTGGCCTGTGCTGTGCACACCAGATGGTTAAGCTGAGCCCTTCGGGATTTGGTATCTATGAAAATGTGGTTTCTACACCGTGTAGGGCACTACAAATCAAAACTGAGGTGGACACCCATGTGGTCCCCTCACTGTTCCCAAAATACAAGAGAGCTGTATTATTGATGCATGGATCTTTTCAAAGTTTACTCTCTGTAGCCTGTCACAAAACATACTCTCCACTGAATTTGTACCCAAAAGTCTTTCACGGCCATCTCCTATGATGCAGGTTACTCATATGTCTTGCATGGGCATTCCGCCAAACGTTCAGTATCACCCCATGAGAGAGTTGGCTCCATCAGGTTCCAAACAGTCTTGGATGGGAGAGGAAGGTGCTAGACACTGCACTACAGCTATGAACCCTCCCTGCCAGGACCAACAGGCCTGTTCCGATGTGTCCATGTAAATGGGAGAGGTATTTGGCAACGTTCATCATCTGAACGTTGGACTGGGAAAGAATATAGTGTCAGCTCCAATCCCCCGCAGTTTGCGTCATGACAGTCTCTGTGCCCTCAACTGACTATCCCGGCCCCGTCGCAACTGTCTGGTCAACAATCAGAGGACCATTAGTTTGTACCAACAGAAGCAGCACCCAGAATAATCCTTTCTCCACACCAAAAAAAGCCTTTCAAAATATAACAAGCTATGTTAAAGTTTTGGTTGTCACCTCTTTTTTTTTGCCTGTACACCTTCTAAAATGTATCCAGCAAGCAAAAACATACAAGAAAAAGATGAATAGAAAGATCTGAAGGAAACATGAGTAAAAATGAACGGGATTGTAGCCCTAAGAGATAGAGGGGAAAAGAGATCCAGTACATTCCAGTTTCCTCTGTTCAGTTTTATGCAAGTGAAAACTTACAGCATGTACCCAGTGTTGTTCACGCACTAGTATGTATTCCTCCTTGGGCACCAGGGATATACAATATGACAAATTATTAAATGTCTTCAAGAAACCCAAATATAAACATCTTTCCTTTAAAGACTGCCACAAAGTACAAAACATGACCTATTAACCTGACATTTCCAGTTGGACTGGACATGAACTGAACTGCTTCTGCTTCGTATTTCACAGATTTCTACATGAATTAACACTCACTGCTCAACAGCAAAAAAGCAGCAACTGCTCTGGGTCAGTGGATGCTTTTCTGAAGTCAAGTCAAAAGATATCGTACTCAAAGTGCAGTAGGGAAAAGCATATCCCTTTGTACAAAGCTCAAAGGGTAGAAAAACTACTCCATGCTGGTGCTGTTATCATTGCTGTTATGTTTATTTCTGAAAGCTAAAAGGTCTCTCAGTATTAAACTGAATTTAAGAAAACTTACATCTTCATCCCAGGTGCTAAATTAAGTCTTGCCAAATGTTTATAAGCAATGAAAAACAAAAGCCTAATAAACAACTGCCACTGATCTCCTTACAACCAAGGGAATTAAAGGTTGCTTTCCTCAGTTAATGTAACTCTATTCTTATTTTTTTTTTTCCTTTTGGTACAGAAATAGCACATTTCATTCCTATGGAATGCTGGCTACATTTCTGTGTGCTCTCTGTATTATCTGTAGAAATATATATCAAATATTATTACTGGAGATTCTGTAATTACTAGCTTTCTCAATCCATTGTAAAATATGGAGCCTGAAGATAAAGAGGCTGGCAAGGCAAATCATAGGCAAATTCAAGAGATCTTCAATGTTTGAGGGAAGCTGTCATCACGTACATAACAAACAGGAGAAGATGCCAAAAAAATTGTTTGCATTCTCAGCTAATTCAACAGGTGAAGATGTCTCCAAGTCATCTTTGCTAAGTAATTTTAATCAACTTAAGTTAAAATTACACTACAGTGAAAGCAATCAACGTTGAACTTGGAGAGCAAGAGACATTCTAACTGGGACCACGTTATTACAAAACCTCTGGGAACCACCCAAAGGAGCTCATGTGGTTATTTTGCAGATTTATGCCAAAGAATGAAATCAGGGCTGTGTTCTTAAACATCTGGCAAACATGTACTTGCTTAACAAAAGCTGCCTGACAGACTTTGGTACTACCACTTCGGGGATCTGGTGTCTTGACTGCTTGCAGAGCCCCTGGGGTATCCCTGTTACATTTAAAGGGGTAATCTGAGCCATGGCCAGTTCTCTGACCAAACACCAAATCCCTATTCCTGTCATCAAGCTGCTGATTAGTATTTCCAAACAACATCTAGTAAAAGGACTCAAGTCTGCACAGACAAAATGCAGGTTTGATGCTCAAGTACATGTTGGTTCCCCCTCAATTCTTGCAATCAGTTCTAGAAAGACTGCCAGTAATTTTCTCTCATCTTTAATTGAGCCTTACTTTAATCGATAACGCACCGCTGGACTTCAATGCTACAGATTTACATGTTACTGATAAATTCTGTTTCACCTGTGCCTCCATCAATCCTTTTTGGTTCAGTACACTAGACAATGGTACTGTAAAGACGAAGAGCATGTGCTCAGCTTTATGCATTGAGGCAAAAGGGACAAGTCACACTAAATGAAGTTAAGCTTTTGTGTGCATCTTTTACAGAAGGGCGACCCTGAACTTCCATGTATATGTTATACGCTGATGATTAAAATGACAGTTTTTATATTGCTTCTCAAAAAATTATCAAGTTCAAGCAACTCAGAGAATTATTCATAAAACCAAAGAGCAGGGAGCACAGCGTGCACTTCAGTTCTGCAATATAATTAAGTGTAGTACCATTAAATATTAAAATACAGGAAAACGTTTTCACTGGTAATTAGTTATTTTACAATCTGAGGGAAAACACTTTGTTTCTTTTTTTTTTTTTTTTTTTTTTTTTTTACATTTCTTTCTGCAGTAGAAAGAAAACAAGCTCTCCCTCTTCACTCAAGCTTAGTCATTCACTGTGACCCTTGCTAGTACAGATAAGACTGATTCATTTGTAAGATATCTAACACTGGATGGTTGCCAAAAATCCATCAGTGCAAAAACATGTGCCAGCTGAACAAAGCAAGGTCAGTCTTTGTGAGCACAGGAGAAAACCGAGGTGAGAACCTGGAGCTCTTCCTATTTTCCTGACGCATCAGGATTTGAGGACTGACTTGTGCTCTGCCAGAGTGATCTGACCTAAATGGAAATAAGAAAATTGAAACTGAAGACTAATCTCACTTCAAGAGGATACGTAAAATACACCTAAATTAATGACCACCCAGCCTTCTAGAATTTAAGGCTGAAATCAGTGTGCTTTTGAATTTAATTTTGAAAACTCAGTGAGTGAAAAGACAAGCATTTTTTCAGTTCTGAAGTGCCAGAAATAAAATCCTGTAACACAACCACATACTTCTAGAAGCAGCTTAGATTTCCATAAAACACTTCAGTTTAACACCACATCCAGAATGGGGACTAATTATTGTGGCTGAAGGAAGGGATGGCTTGAGCGCTAAGAATAGCTGATATATAGGAAACACCTAGGGTGCAAATGTACATAGAAAGGGCTCATAGGGTCCATGCACTAACCCCGCCCCACAGACGTTAAGATGATCATAAATCACTCTCCTGCACCTGGCACTCCAAGCTTTAAACTCTGTAAGCCAAATAATCAGTTTTGGACTTGAGGATTTAACTAGGCATTAAAGACGTGGAGATGGGAGCCACAGAGATGGACTGAAGCCCAGGGTAGCTGCTTTTGTAGGCCATGCAGAGGTCTCTTCATCAACGACTCCACAAAAATGCCTGCTTGCTCACCATTTGTTTGGCAAAATCATGCACGTGAATATTTTACAAACAAATGCATTACAACATCTGACTCTGCTCCACCAAGCTCTGCTGCACATCTGAGTATTCCCAAATCCTGATGGATAAGGCTCCTCCTCACCCAACACATTTCTCAGGATAGCAGCTTAATAAGCAGCAAGTTATCACCCAGAAGCAGCACAGAGAGCACAATTACGGCCATTGAAAGGCCATCCTCTCCTAAAACAAGCATCCAGTATAGCTCTAGAAACACGGAGAAACAAAAGCTTCAAAAAAAGAATGAACTGAACTCCCAAACAGAAACTCATGAACCCCAAAACTGGACACACTCTGGAAACAAGCAACTGTTTTGGCTCCTTCCTGCTCTTTTCTTTGCAGAATTGGGATTAAGAACAGTCATTTATAGGCTCTGATAGTCTCAGGCTGTTTCAAAGGAAAAGCTCAGGATTTAAAAAACAGTATCAATTCCTCAAAGATCAAAGATGTTAGTTATAAAACTGTGGTTTGTTTTTCAGCTGCTTCAGGTGCTTGTATGCCTGAAAAACAGTCTGGTTTTCAAAACAGATCAGTTGGTCTAATAACAGGCATCCCTTCTCCTCAGAAACCTTTCCTTTTCTCGGTCCATAGAGACGCATTATGGATGTCCAGGTAAAAGAAATCAATCTCCAAGGATGTTGGCTGTTAATCTTGCAGCTACCAAATACCACGCAAGGCTCTCACATCACCTCTTTTGGAGTCCAATGCAAGATGCAACACTTGGTTTCTGGCAAAGACATTTTCTCAATAAAAAGGCTGCAGTGCACCTAACAACATTTTTCTTCCTTCCAGAAGTCTTCTCTGGTGCACCCATATATACAGATAAAAGTGTGGAAGGAAGGAAAGGGAAAAAAGGCATCAATTATTTATTCTAGTCTGTGTTACAGAAACTATTCTAAGCCTATTTGAAATTCACAGATGGCTTCCACTGCTGGAGCATTATTATACACCTAGAAAACCTTGTATATCACAGATTTCCTGCATTCAACATAAAATATCCTCTTCCCTGTTTCATGCCATTCTTTCCAATGAAGTCACCAAGATTAAACAAACCCCACTGCATCCTTTCTATTCATGCCTATAGTATTTCTGAGCATCATGTCTCTCAGCCTTTGTTCTTTCCCACAACAAGGTATTTTTGGGTTTTAACCTTCTCTCCAAAGTGATGTTAAAAATGGCTGCTTTTCTCTGAACTCCTTTTTATCAATATCTTAATTTATCAATACCTTTAGATGGTCTGGTGCATACACTGAACGTACTTCAAGTGTGGTCTTAAGACAGACATGAGGGTGGGTACTTTTGTTTTGCAACAGCATGAAGTGATTTGTAAAAGCAAAAGAGGAAAGTCGCAGCCACTCTTGAAATAACAAACGATTCTTGCTAGTGCTACAGAGCCTTCAGACACAAAAATCGAACACCAATATATGTTCCTTACACTGGTAATGAACTTGCTACTGTAATAAAACCATACAGCATACGCACACACTGCGTAAATGAGTAACTGTCCTTATTTCTTAGACATCATTACTGCACCTAAATCGTACACCCTAAAAGCTGCGTTCATACACCATTTTGCATGGGAAACAAGCTTGCTAACATTGAGACAGCCTCACGGCTGATCCCACCCTGCTGTCACAGCTGCCTTCCACTATGTACAATTACATCTGTGTCTGCTCTGTGCTTCTTTCCTTGATTCATCTAATGAAGGTCCAAGTGAAGCATGAATATTGCACGTGCAACATTCAGTAACAAAAATCACAGCTGAGACTTAGAAGTTAATTACATGATTGAAGAACACCGGGCATGAGTTAGAAAACAGTTCCTCAAGATATCAGTGTCACCATCCATAAGTAATTTCTGCACATGTAATGTCTAATTGGATATTCTCCGAGAGACATTTTGTAGAGGCACAGACTAAACATGAAAATATTTTAAGTCTTCCTTGTGCTACAGGGAACTCGCGGAAGCTAGGTATTTTGACATTCATTCTGCTTGTTCCCTGATTGTGGGTTTTCCCCTGTCTCTTCCTTTCAAATTAAATGACACATTATGTATTTCTGCGAGCAGGCTGCTTTTAGCATACTGCTGTGTTCTAACACAGAGAGTAAAGCTAAGTTACCGAGGGGCTTGATTCCCGCACACCAACATGCAGCTACCTGAAAGTTTTCACCCAGCCTGAGGTCATTACTACCCTTCTCTCTTCATTTTCAGTAAAGGAGGAGATGGTTGTCTCCTCTCAGTGCCTGGAGGTATTGAGTCTCCCCCCTGCTTTACATGCAGGATGAATGACACAATGGAGGCACATCCACTCTCTGTCCAGAGAAAGCGAGAGGGAAGAACTAATTTATACAAAGGTGCTTAATTTGAACAGGACTAAAGACAGATGAGAGGAATCCTGGCTTTGCTGACTCTCTTCTTCCAGCCTGCTCAATCTGTATCTTCTTACACTGACTGTATGGGTGGGTGGTTGGTTTTTGTTTTTTTGTTTGTTTGTTTGTTTGTTTTTCTTGCAAAAGCTGACCCAAATGCCTCTATTACATACAGTTAGAAAGGCATCTGGATCAGTCATTTATAATGCTAACTCTCAATTAGCCTGGACTGCAAACTGGGGAAGCGGTACCTCCTGCCCCCAGCACACTTACATTCAGAAGACTCTGTGACCCCTTCTACCCCTTCTTCAAGCACTACTGTGGCAGCGTTGCCAGCACAGCTTTTCGGCTACTGCAATGAGAAACACCCGTAGGAAAACCCAGAGCTCCACAATGCGAATATTGCTTTTGGTTTACTCAAACAGAAAACAGTCACAGAGAACGCTGTTGTGATTCACTCATTTCCAAAGCAAACACTGACTTCCTATTTAAGGAACAGCAGATTTTTAGGGCCCTTAATTAAAATTACTTGTTTGAAATTGAAGTCTGAGCCAAAGCTCAGAAATTACAGATTTCAAGTTCCTCCCCTAGCCCTTTTTTTCCTCCTTGTGGGAAACCATTCTGTACAATGAAAGGAATCGGGGTCCTATGTGAAAAACAGCACATGACCAGGCAACTAAAAATAGGAACGTAAGATGCCCAAAGCAGAGGAAATGAGCCCAGTGCTTAACAACTGCCTCTCAACTTCATAAACCACCCAGGCTCTTCCAGGGCAGTTGCATACACTCTTCCCACTTATGCAGAAAAAAATCCTGCTGTATTCAGTTGTGCCCCACACCCGCCAACTGCAAGATTTGAAATGGGGAAGAACGGGCCTCGTCGGCACAGATGGCGGCCCTGGGTGCTGCTGGGGGCAGCCCGCTGTAACCTCCCACCCTGGCAGGCAGCAATCCTGCTCAAAGGAAGGCACAAAGAAACCTTCCAAGGAGGAGTTTCAGCTCAGTCTCAGCTTTCACAGAGCTTCCTTGGGACAGCCCTTGGCTCATCCCCTTACACAGCTCCTGCCTCCCGGTCAGGTCTCCTGGATCCTTTTACTCAGACGCGGTTCCCCAGTGTCTGGGCACCTTTGCGTAAGCCCTGCGGCCCCACCAGAGCAGCCCAGCTCCTCCTTGACACAAGGAGGGGGAAACCTGTTAGGGGAAGGGCATGGTTTCTCTAAAGCACACCAGCCCTCATGGGTTGACCTGGAGACACAATCAACCCTCTGGTGTCAGTACACCACCTCAGCAAGTCTCCACCGGGCGCACAGCAAACGATCTGCCCTCACTTCGGAGTCCAAGAAGCTTCTGTTATAGTCTGCGTCAGGCAGACCCATCTCATCTGGCTTGTGCCTGGTTCCCCTCCGGGCTCCTCTCTTCTCCCACTCCATCCTTAAGCGGGCTTGTAATTCTTGTGGTTCTCTGCACGGTCCAGCGGGGTTCAACTCTCACGTGGCATGTCAAATGCTGTGTGTTTGAGCTGTTCTTTCCTCAGGTATGTTCCTTTATTCAATCCTACATGGCTTCTCTGTTCCAGGCCAAACAATGTAATAGCAATACTCACACACTCCTAGTTTCTCTTCCCATAACATCTCTACTTAGAGAAAATATTCTGAAAGCTGGAGAAACCTTCCTTACATACCATGTCTGCGAGGGAAGAAACTAACTACACATTTTCTCTTATTCTTGAAACAGCATCATCTAGTGGGTTCAGAGAGGAGAACAGGGGGAGTCCACTTCCCTCCCATTTCCATCCTTTTCCTCTCCTTTCCATATTGGGGAGTTTCTTCCTTCAGTGATATTCTGAGGGTGATGAGGAATAGGGGATTGGATTTGTACTGAAGATGACAATCTAGGTGACATTCCCATTTTCCTACTCCTCTCCTCCTCCTCCAGTAACTTGTCTGTGCTTTCCCAGTTTGCTACTGTTCCTTGGTCCAGGTCTTTTGAACACTCAGGTAAGCGTGCTGCTTTGCAGGCTGCCAGCCTCCTCCTGAGGAGCCTGAGGGAGACGGGAAAGGGATATTGGTGATGAGAACTCAGCTGCCTCTAAATGGCAAACCCTGAAACACATGAGAGGCTGCTGTGCTCAGGCCCAGCTGAATTTAAAGACCTGTTGCAGCCAGCAGATAAGCTGGATCTATTCACGAAGCGAACAAGCTTCAGTTCAGTACTATCACTGAACAGTGTTAGACAATCTGCATGGAAAGGTCAATTTTCAGACCCATTTAGTTACTTAATCTGTGATTTTAGGGAATACAGAGACACCTTGACAGGTGGCACACTGCAATTTTTGAGCTTTGCTCTCAGATCCAAATGCAAAATGGCACTCGCCTGGAAATAAACCATTCTGGCTCAAAGTCAAAAGTCTTCCCAAACCACTTCGCAACACAACTATCTGGTTGTTCTCCGTTCAACTTCCAGTTCATTAAGCCTGTCTGCTAGGCCACAGATCTTTTCATCCAGGTAGCACATGGTTTGAGGATTCTCTCATATTTTTTTTAATCTCTGTTTCCAAGATTTACTTTTCTTGAACTGCCCGGGGATGGTGATGATGGAGGGGGACCCAGCAGTAGGTGGCAACTGCGTAAAGGAAAAAAACACTCACAAAAATCACATAATTTAAGTGTGAGAGTGAGATTTTTTCCTTCTGTTTCAAACCCTACGGTGAACTATTTTTAACACAAAAGGATGATCAGCAAAGATAATTTTTGAAATCAAAGTGCAAGTTAATGGAAATGTACACAGTCCTTGCTTATTCAAAGTCTCAACAAATCTGAACAAAATGTCAACATTGTCCAAGATGTGTCTCCTCTTTAAAATATATAAATCCCTCCAGGAAGTCACTTTTCAGATCTGCAGAAATGAACTATTTTTTGAGTTCACAGGGTTTCCATAAAGAATTATAACTGTGAGCAACCCAAGAGGAATCAAAAACGACAGGCTGACTAAAACTGTCTTCAAAAGAAAAAAAAAAATTACCTCAGAGATTTACCAGCCTGTGAAACCAGTGGCACTGTAACTAAGAGATTTGAACTGACACAGTATTTAACTGTTCTTGCAGAACAACATAAATCTGCATTTGTCTGGCCTGGATTTGAAAGAACTAATAGCAAGTTCCAAATCTACTCAAAAATTCTTTCCACCTGTAGACTCTATAGGGTACTTAACCTCAGTACCTATCTCTGACACAGCAGCACCACTGCTTACCTTTGGGGCACACAAGGAGAAGATAATACTTGCACAGATTTCTTTGAAGCTGAAGAAAGCCACAGAGCCACACATACGTAATCATCATGAACAACAAGGAATTACAAAGCTGCTGAACAAATTCTTTCTCTTCCTTTCCAGTTGCTTTTTCTTACAATTTGCCTTTGTACTGAATAGGTATCGCTTCAGGTACTACGATACTGAGCTGTTTCAGGTATTTACTGTTTTCTACATAACTTTTCTTAAGAAACTTTTTGTCCCCACCATACAGGAAGGAAAGTGAACATCAAGCATTTACCACAACCTGTTCAATATCCTACAGGAGTCTGTCACAGAGTCAAGACTTCAGCCCACACATGTTATTTCCCAGTCTAATCTTCCCACACCTAAGTGCATTCAAAGGGCCAGTCTGTCTCCATTCTCATACTCAACCTTGCTGAAAAGTCACCTCAATTATACACTTGTCTACACGTTGCCCATTAGAAGCTCAGCCCTTAAGCCAGGGAAACTGTTTATTCTGGGATTTCAAAACTCCCATCACCTGCAATTACAAAGTGGTACCTTTGAAAGGTTACAACCCCAAGCAACAAACCCAGAGAGCCAACATGTGTAGCATGCGCAAAATTTAAAAGCTGTTTAAAGGTTTTGTGGGTTTACTTTCACTTTTCTTCCTACTTTAGGGACAACAACAGACGAAAGGACAGGAATGTGACACTAGGAGCAACTGGCCTCACAAAAGCCACTCCACAAGCAACTGGCCTCACAAAAGCACAGAAGAAGGGGATGCAATTGCCATTCCTTAAAGATGAATGTCCCGACAGAGGAATATGGTCAACAGGAAGAAAGTGAGGTCCCTTCTTCAGCTGAAGTCAGCACTTCCTAAATAAGAGAAATATGAAGCCATGATCGACCTTCTCCTCTCCTGTTCTACTGTGACGGAGACCATTTCAGCACTGGCATCTTGCATGATCCGACACAGGATATTTTCTGTGGGAGGAGTCTTATGATATTGGGAGGTTTTTTCAAAGACAAATTGGGGGGGGG
>JMFS01012829.1:0-12175 GCA_000699545.1 Podiceps cristatus | reverse complement strand
GTGAGCGAGTGGCTGCGTGGTCCGGTTACCAGTTACCGTTTGGGGTTAAACTGAGACAATGCCTTATATGAATACCAGCTTTTAGCTGTCACTCTCCTTCCTTGCTTTACATCAGGAGACATTTTTTGTGTGGTGTTTCGTAAACTAGAAGAGCTTGCAACACTGATGCTACTTCTGTACAGTACAAAGAAGCAAAACACGTTTCTCAGAAGTAGACCATGATTCCTTTCATGATCTAAAGGAATGAAAATTTGAAAAATTTGTTCAGAAACCTGCTCTGAACCCTACTATGGTTTCCCTACTATTATAGCTCATAAATGAACATAAAACAGAGGGTCTGTGATTAGATGCTGAGGTGAATCATATTGTGATGAGTACGGTGGCAATATGCAGTGTCAGTACAAAAGTGAATTAATTCTCTTTAATTATTAAAGATCATTTTATTGAAGATTTCACAATTTCATATAGCAGCTACTTGCCTGTGGATGTGAAGAATAATGAGATTAAAAGCAAGAAACACAAAACAAAACTGTTTGTACAAAGGTGTTGTAAGTTATAATGTACACAATATTTGCGGACCCGATTCGATCAGAATAACTTCAGGTATTCTCAGGTGGTATTAATGAAGTAAAACCCCCAAAAACATAGGACTACTCATGGAGGAAATCAGTTTATAATGAATGAAATTCACCTTTCTAAAAGTGGCTCTTTTTCTATGTAATATACCTATTGCACTTAGGCTCTGAATATGTGATGATCATTTAAGTCATTCATGTTTGTGCTTTGCTTTATTCTATTCAAAGAATAAATCAGGAAATGTTTGCATTTTACTGTGACAGTGGCCCAGATCAAAAGGGCTCAGGTGTACCTTGAGTTGTCTCCCTGAACAAACATGCAGACAAAATTTTTCATCTCAAATTTCAATTACAGCTCAGTCCTTCCTGCCTCCCCCCCACTTTTCCGTGGGAAAAGAGGAATCAGTGCACATCAATCCTTCCCTAGACTTAGTAATTTATTTTGGTATGTGGCTTGCTTATGCTGGCTTGGCCATTGGAGGAATGAAATCAGTGTTCCTTCATGATTACTTCAGCATCTGTGTAGGTAATTGCAGCCTTGTTGAGTTTAACTAAAACAGGAACAGATCTCTCCCTAATTGTGTCAATATCAGGATAAAAGTAGTTGCTGGATAATTTGTGGTGGATCCTAATATTATAAGGTCTCTGGAATTTCCTGCATAATATAATAAACTGCAGTTTTTCAGATAGAAGTCTTAGTTTTTTGCTCTCAGTTATGCTAATTTTACATCAGTGTGACTTCTTTGAAGACAGATGTATCCTATCTAGAAGAAAAAGAATTAAGAAGTTAGTATTTTGGTCCTCCCTGCCCGACTCTAGAGATACATCTATTTTTTGTGCAAGAAGTGGTGCTACCCTGTTCACCTTAACCTCAAAAACATCTCCAAACAGCAGCTGCTAAAGGAGAAAGAGGCCTTGCTTAAGGCCTTTTTATATACCTTTTTATGTGCAAGATTTTGAACTTATTAACATAAATGTTAATATTGTCAATAATAGGCTTTTATTCTGCCACAACCCCCACCCCATCACCCCAAAAAAAGGATGTGAAATGAAAAAAACTATGTCAATGCCTACTACATGACTACTACACAGGGAAAATCATGAACCCACAGTAGTGAGGTAGAAGTTCCAGCAATCATTTTTCCAAAACCATAAAAATTTTCTCTTCCGTTTTCTCTAGAAAGCTTGTTAGTTAGTATATTCAGAATTTTAAAACTTATAGTAGAAAATACCTGATTAGCAGCTTAGAGGAGTTAAGGGCTGATGATGAATCTCTTGGGGCTTTTTTTTCACTTCTTGGCCTTTGATGTGACGTAAACACTCTGATACTACTGTTGCATAAACATGTTGTTTTGCATTGAATGATTGCTAACAGTTTAAGTCCTTCTAGTCACAGCTTCTGAGTGTATTTTTGTAAGTTAAAGCAACTTTATTCTCACTTAAAGACACCCTCACCCACAGAAATACTGCTCAAGTATTCTCCCCAAACAGACGGGAAAATCACTCAAAAGAATAACAATGACCTCTTGAAGGTTTCCCTAGGAGTCCTGAGGTGATGCAATTTTGCACTTCATCATCCACTATCATAATCTCCTACCTCAAAATGCTAGCACAGTGTACACCAATTGGAAGGAAGATATGCAATCTTCAGAAGCAGTTTTGTGTGTGAAAACAAAAGCAGAACCAACCCCCAGCCCCCAGACTCTCAGCTGGCTGGGCAGCTCTTGGATATTGCTCAAGCTATTCTTATTTGTGGCAAGATAAGATTGTGTTCGCTAGTCACATGTTGTAGTTGCATTGTCAGCTTGGCCACATCTAAAAATCAGATCTGCTGGCCTTCCAAGGAATCATAAACTACCAAAGTAAAATATTTCTGTGCCTGGATCCTGCCCTTCCCACTCCTACAAGCACTTTACCATTTCCAGCTGTGAAGTGGCTTTCTGCTATGTACCCCGTACGCCTCGTCTGGCTCCCATCCAGACTTGTTTGCTTGTTTCTCAACTTCATTCCTTGCAGCCATCAAACCTGGCTGCTTGCATGGCAGGCTGCCAAGGTATTTGCAGTAGGACTCTGGTATACTTGCTCCCACTTAGTGATGCTCTCAACAAGGTTTTTGTAGCATGATCCTCTTCTTGGAGGAGGCTCTGTTCAAGAGAAACACTCATAATTTTGCACTTCCCTAGCTATAACTTACAAGTCAATAATAACCTCTCCGTTGCTCACATTCAATCTATTAGGAAGCAAATATGTGAGTAAAATGTATGTGTGACCTTCAACTTCCTCTCTAAAATTTTGTGGACTTGAGCCTTGTTTGCCATGAAGCGTATGAGAGGTTATATATTCAAAGACAAATATAATGGCGCAAAAAATATTTTGCAGATGTTGCACTTAAGAAGTTTTGAATTGTGTGACCAGTAGTTTCATTCTGAATCTCTGCCTTTTATCTGGTTTTACTTGTTGGTAGGTAATTCTTGTTCTTCAGGACTTAATTTTGAAAAACATCTGAACAATTTAATATGCAGTTAATGTTTTAAAATCAGCCCAAAAGAGAAATATCATGTCCAATTCTGCCCAGTAGTTTCTCTGTAAAGCCCTAATGCCTCAGGCCTGGAATGGACCTCACTGTGCAAAGCCGATGAATTTGGTGATGAACTGTGTTAGGAAAATGACAGCTTCAATTAATCTGAACTGAAAGTGTCTGTGTAAAAGAGCTGGTTTCAACAAATCTGTGGATTTTAAAGCATTATTTTTAAAAGAAATATACAAAATGTTGATATGATTAACTGAAATATTAAGGGGAGATTATTTAGTTGGAGACACATTTTTGTTTTAAAACTTTAGTTCATTATTTTTAAAAAAATGTTAAACAAAATGAGCACTGAATTGAGCATTAAACAGAGCTAGTCATCCATACTTTTAGCTGTTTTGAAAATTAGATGGTTATTTTGGTATCAGTTATGCTCACTATCAGTTCTGTGGTTTAATCTTGGATCCAAAACAAACCTTTCTGGTCATGGAAACGTTTGGAACGTTAGATCCATTTCTTTGTTATTTGAAAGACTAGATGTAGCAAAGTTTATTCAGTCAGCAAGGAGAGAGGTACTTAATTTTCTAATGAGAGCTATTCTCTTTTCTTGAAACTTCTGAAATGTTGGAATGCAAATAAGCATTTTCAGAGTTGAAGGATTAGTGCTATCACTAGGAGGAAGGTTTTTAGTGAGGTTGAGGGAGGACTCAGGTGTTAGTGTAGCTTTTTGACCTGCTACATCTACTAGCATGTATGTTTGGGGTTCATGTGCAGGAACATACACTTGTAACTGTAAGGCTTTGAAAATGCTGCAAAGATAGGTAAAGTAACTTACTTGTAAACAGAATGCACTTATTTAAAGAAACAAGTTCTGAAGACAAATTTGGACATCATTTTAAATCATGGTAATTTGTTACTAGCATGTCTTGTAAATCTTATGTCCATACACACACATATTTCAATGGTCATAGACATTTTGCTGATGAGAAATTTAGTAGTTTAAAAATCACTGTGCTGTGAGAGCACAGATTATTTTTTGAACTGTTCATAAACTTAAAAATACTAAAGTAGCTTCACTGTTAGACTAGAACAGTATAAACTCTTGGGATGGGTAATTCCTTTAACCAATTCATTTTCTTTACTGTTAATGAGTTATCTATGAATAGCTGAAAGCTTTCCTGACTTTAAACATTTTGCAAAATAATTTTAAAATTAATTTTGTTGATAGTTTCTTGGCTTCCAGGTGGCTTATTAAGAATAGAGATCGTTTGCTAAGGATATTAAATACACATATATATATTTTAAAGATCTGAATGTTATTTTTGATTGCAAACAAAATTTCCATCTGTGGTAAGTCTCTTCAAATCAGGATGGTGAGAATCAGATTAAACATTAACACTTAAACATTGTGAGCTCAAAATTCACTTCCAGTTTTTACTTACCTTGAAGTGTTTTCACTGACTAGCTTGTTTTGGAGGGTGCCTGTAGAAAGTAAAGTCATGTTTTACTGAGTCAGACTAAGACATCTATTGCTCTTTTATAGCATTAGAAATCTTGAATTTAAATATTTCTAGAAAGCCACTGGTGCTTCCAGCTTTCCAATTGAATTTTCATTACTACACTACATACAGCAGTAGCAACCTTGGGTATATTGGAACTGATAGGTGTCCTGCTTGTATTAAAGAAAAATTACGAGTCTTAAGGGAATAGACTTACAGAACAGTGATCGCTGTTAACAGTGCACTAACCAAAGACCTGGAGTATCCATTCCCCTTAGGACCCTGAACTTCCTTGAAATCTTCATATTTTTCTTTTTTTATTTCAGTAAGTTATCATTAAATTTGAAGTTCCATCCTCCTAGTGCTCTGCAGTTAAAGAGCACAGAAAACAGGTCTTGAAGGGACCTTGCATACTTTTATATTTTTGTGTGTGTGTGTGCACTATTTTGGAACATTCCCTCAAAGAACAAACTTACTTGTAATATTTTTCTTTTACCAAGCCGTTCTTTAAAGCTGTGAAGTACTTGACAGATGGTACTGTTGAGGGTGACAATTTGGTTAAGGAAAATGACATAATTGCAACTTTGTCAGTACTCTGACAAAATTCAGTACTCTGAATTGCCAAGTATGGATGCAGAGTTTTTTCTGTAATGCCTCCTATAGTGCTTCAGAGCCTCTGTTGTGAGGTATTTAAGTAAACTGTTCCTAATAAGTACTTTTTATAAGCATTTAAATAAAAGCTTGTCATCACTTCTTCCATTGGCAAGTAAAGCTTGATGAACTGTTTGCTTGAAGCAATATTGCTAACTACCCTGTCTGAATAAAGAGTGTACAAGGTTAATGACTAATTCTTTGGTGATGTTGTTCACATCATTGGCCCTGTACTGCACAGGCAGAAAGACATTTTTATATTAATTCTGAAAAAGCCATATAACCTGGCACTTTGGAGAATGAGATCAAGTATTTCTTGTCTAGTGAAACATAATTTTAGTGTGTATATATAGACGATATACAGCCAATGTCTCCTCCAGTTTTTCCACTCAGAAAATTGTATTTTCTGTAGAATGAAGGGCTTCTGCTGTGAACTTAATACTTTGTCCTTGTTATATCATTCCATTTCTTAGGTCAGAGATGAAAATGTGACCATGGCTTTGCCTGTCATATCTGGCATTGCTACCTTACTTTTATTAATAACGCTTTTCTCCTTTCTCTACCTCCCTCTCTCCCCTTCCTAACAATGTACACTGCGTCTTGGGTGGCTATATGCATTCAATAATTTATTCACTCTATTCACTGTGTCTTATTAAAATTTAAAGCAACTCTGTTATGAGGGGTTTGGGATATGCATATTTTTGGTATGCAGTCAGTCCACAAGTAGAAGAGAACAATCGAGTCTTATACTGTGGTTCTTGTACATGCTTTATAATAGTACTGACGAGCAGCAAGTGGAATGAATGCATTGGTGTCAGATAGAAGATGAATGAAAAGCCAACTTTGACTGAGAAATCCAAGTTTGTTTCAGTGGAATTTAGGTAGCTATTTTGTCTCTTTGTACCTCTCTTCTTTTTAAAATTTCTAAAAATAAAAACAAACAAAAAATCCTCCTCCCCAAAATAATCCTTAATGTATAAAGCAAAGACTTAGAATCAGCAAGAAATGTATCCATTTCCTTTGCCATTCTGACCAGTGTCATGCAGTTGTAAATAGTCACAGCAGTTAAGGTAATATTGTACTGACTATCTTGAGTACCCATGACTTGAATCACAACAGAAAGGAGTTTTTTGCAAATGCCAGCTCATCCAAGAAAGCAGAAAATTATATGAGGGAGTTACCTTGCACCGAGACAGGTGTTGCTATAAGTTAACAGTGCTGCATTCAAAATACTGTTAGTGCAAAAAGGACCACAGCTTATATGTAAAGCCAAGAATTTATCTTTAGTCTCACGAATATTTTAGAAGTTTAAAAGTCCAAATTATTAGTCCAGTTACAATAACACACTGTTGTATATAATAGCCCAAATTAATACAGAAAGGCCTCAATACTACTACTACTAATAATTTAAAGATGGTATACAGGAAAACTAACAACCACTTTTTTCTTTGGTGCAATAGTTACCTTTCCACTGTCCCTCTGGACCCTAAGGTTGAACAATGCCTGTGTTCCTTCATTTTCCTGATGTAACCTTTATTCATATCTATTATAGCAGAGATAGGTTTTTTGGTATCATGGAATCTCTCTGCCTAAATATGCATGCATTGTGTGACTGAATACTATGTCAGGTATCTTTTCAATACATTTTTGACTTGATATTTCTGTGATTTGCATCCTTCCTTTAGCTCTAGCTTCTCTTTCTGTATTAAGGTACTCTATATTCTACCTTTGGGGGTTTTAGAAGCTCTGTACAATGATGCAGGGGATCCCTTCTCATTCTGTGTTCTCACACAGAATGAGAATTTAGTTTCTAGTCAAGAGATTAGTTTCTTGTCAAGAGATGAGAAACTAAGAAAATAGCTTTAATTTGGAGTCATCTTAGAGAATAAAAACCAAGCTTTCTCCAGGACAGCAAGTAAGAAGACAAAGATCTTACATTTATTATTTTTGTTGGACTATGTGTTTCTTGTTGCATGTACAGTAAAGACCAGGCATGCCACATCTCACACAGAACAAGCAGTGTTTTATTGCTGAAATGTAACAATTGAGGGAGGGCTATGCAAAGAGGTCAGAAAAAAATGAGAGCTCACCTCTTCCATCTTGTCATTGGGGCAGCAGCGAGTGCAAGTGGGGAAGGAAAAGCAGCTCTCATGTCCCTTCACAGTCAACAGGGAATATGGTCACCAGGGAATGTCCTGGTGACCTGGAAAGTCAGAGCTGTTGTGATTAGCATTAAAATGCCACCCTTCTGTCCAGGTCCTCCTGCTACCCCCAGTGCAGAAGTTGTAGCACTTATGTACAGCACCTTGTGCGCCCTCTCCAATCGATTGTTCTTGATGAGAGTAGAACTTGAACCAGCTACCAAGAAGTGATGCAAGTTCTCATAGTTTCATCTCAACAGAGTACTTGATTTCCACTGCCTAAGAGCTAAAATAATAATGTTCCTTCGTTGCCGCTTGAAATAAAATGTGTCAGTACTACTGATAGGCTCCTTGCCACTTCTTACTGAAGCAGACTTGTCCCACATGGCTCGGTTCTCAGCCTTTCTCAAAGTGTTGATCTCAGTGCTTAGATATAAGCTTTTAGTCTCTTTCTTTGTTCCAGAATTAAGATGTTTAGCTTCAAAAGCTTGAGTACAGAGAATACTCATCTGTTTTCCATGAGGTCTCAACTGGTTTATGAAAGGGCATAATTTAAACTGCCAATGTATTAATTAACTAATTTAATTTTTTATAATTGTGGTCCTGTGCCTCAAAGATCAAGGAACTTGGCTGCAATCAATTTAATGCATTCTTAAGTAGAGAGCTATTTTCTGTCCCTATTCTTCCATTATCTGGATCACAGCCAATGTATTATACAAAATCCATTCTTTTAAGGATTGCTAATGGCACAAACTAAGTGATCCTGAAATATGAAATGGTTGGTGTGGCTTTCACTGATTTCAGAAAAACATTCAGTCTGGAATCTCATCTGCTTTTCATTCAGTTGTGGAAAATATGTCATTCTGGATTTTTCAGATTAGGCTGGAAAACGCATAACTATTATCTGTTGAAATACAACAAAGAAAAAAAAAGCTAGTGGAGATTAAAAAAAAAAAACATGTAATCTTGCCATTGGGATCTCTATTTCTTTATAATTTGGTCAAGCACAGTTGTCTACTAACATAAAAAAATGTTTCAGGTTTAATCTTGGTAAAATTTTTAACATGAAATTAGGAAGACTTAATGAGTTGTTAACCACATCTTTAAAATAGTTCATAGAGTAGTAATCCTATATCTTTTTTATATGGAAGGGCCTGTTTCTTTTCAGAGAGCTCTGTGAAACCCATGGAGTCTTTATTTATCAGATACAAGTCCAGTGACTGACACCTTGGAGTTAAGCAACATCTCCTAGGGAGTGGTAGAATCCCTAAAAGGGAGATGGATTCTGCTGATCTTTGATGGAAAAAAAAGGGATGATGGACAGAGACGACCAGTAAGCAATCTTGAAATATGTAGGATTGCATATTTTTATCATGCTTTGGGGTGTTTCTATTTATAATTATAAAAATTTCTCCACCACAAAATACAGTAGGCATATCATAAATACATTACTTGGTGTCAACTAATTTTTCTGGTTTTGCTAATAGTTTTTGGATTTGCTAGTCACCAATGGAATTGCACCTTGGGAGTATAGTTATCATGGGCTGAAATAAAAGAGTCTGGTTAAAGATATTATTTTTTGAAAAGTAAAAACCTTTTTTTTAATGTCATGTGTGTTTCTTATAAAAACAGAAATAACTGAGGAAGAGAAGCTGTTACCAAAAGACTGCAGTTAGATAGATGGTAGATTAATTGGGAACAGCTAGTCAGAAGAGTTACAAAAGCTAGGTGGTAGACATCTCACTCAGTGGATGTGGCAGTAGAAGTAGGGATGAAGCCTCCTTCATCATTAGGGATCAAGGAAGTGGAAAGCAGCTGACTGGTTGAGCAGTTGCCAACTAGGACTTCATGTGCAGCTCAAAAAAATATTTTCTAAAATATAAGGACTACTGCATATTTTCATCTTCATTCTCCTTTTTTCTCCCCTTCTTTTTCTCCCTTCAATGCTGTGCTGTTGTGTAAGCCATTTAGATTCAGTATTTAAGTAAGGAATTTTAACTCATTGAGCACCAATAATTTTTTTTCAGTTTTTCTTAGTGGCACCTAAAATTTGAACCTAACCCCTGTTGCTCCAAATCAGCTCCTGGAAGAATAGTTACAGACAGTATACCATACCTTAATGTATGTGTACTTGCAACTTGAATAAGCAAGCTACTGTATCCTTTTCAAAGACTTGGAACTGGACGTAGAAGGACTGAAGCTCATACTAAATAAAGCCTTGGGCTTTTTTTCTTATATGTGTATATACTCTATGTGTATATCCATAGGTAATCCTGCAAGATCTTTCTTAGCTGTCACACCATGAAAACTCCTCAAGTTCTCAAGTTGCTTTTCTAAGCAACTTGATACAGTTAAAATAGCTCTGTGCCATATTTGCATATTGCTCAAAAGTCACAAATATGCTTAAAGCTCAAAAGATGCAGTAAAATAGCTTCTAAAAAAATCAGTCTATGCATCTAACATGGGGTCAGAATTAACAGACTTGCTGTTTTCCTTTACTTGTTTATATAGATACCTTGAAATCAGAGCTGGATGTCAGAGCTTTTCCTCTTCTCCAGGGAATTCCAACTTCATCTCTTCCATGTTGGGAGATTTTCCAAATCTAGTTAACACTTACCCTGAAGGAAGATGTCCTCATATACTAACCTTCATGCCATCCCACTTCCTACCAACTTCAGCTTTAGTTTGCCCATGAAACAGTTTGTGGGGGACAACAGTCCAGTTTCACAATCACCTGAGGTGGGAGGGAGCTCTTAGGGTTCTAGTTCTAAGGACTACTTGTGCATTTGACGTGAAATTTCAATAAGATAAAATAAATATCTGTTGCAGAAGAATGCAAACTTGAGCATAGGCTTCACACTCTGAGGAGCAGGAAGTTTTAGGTTTTAGAGCGTTTTGTTGTTGTTGCTGGTTTTGTTTTTTTGGGGTGGTGTTTTGGGTTTTTTGGGGTTTTTTTCATACCTTCTAGATAAGCATTGCTTTTTGAAGCACATTTTCACAGTCTTTTCTTCCATAACATTTCTAAGGCAGTGAAAGTGTGAGTGAAATATAATGACATAGACAATGACAGTCTGAATGTTATGGGTGAATCTCATAGAATGCCAGGCATACAAAGGGTTGAAAAATATATAACCTATAGCTGCTGCTGCTCAGAATGAACTAATTATGTTTAATGGGAAGACAAGGGTCAAAATCTTCTGCTGTACATGAGAAGTAACTCAGGAAAACAGTAGTCCTTAAGACACTGAGCTGCCGGAAGCTTTTTAACGGGTGAGAAAGAAAGGTGACTTCTGAAGGATTGTTCAGGCAAAAATATAAATAATTCTTCATTATATTTATATTCTTCATAGGGTGTTCAGTTAGTGCTGTATATTCAGAAATAATTTGACTAGCTTTATGCATCAAGAAATTCATGTCAGTATTGGTGAGAGAGACGGAATTCAAATTCAAACCCATTGAAACATTATTTCCTGAGCAGTTGCTGCTCTTATTTTTCCTACAATTGTGTTCATAGAGGAAATCTATACTGATGTTAGGATGAAACTGAGGCGAGCCTTAAGTTAACCCCGAACCACAAGCTTATCATTCATTAGCATTCACATCATTGGGGAGGGAGGTTCTCATTTACAAAGCAAGACCATTCTTAAAACTGGCCTTTTGGTACCATTTTTGCTTTTTCAGTCTTGTGTCTGTTTATAAACAGTGAAGAATAAAAGATGTAAGGGAAAGTACTAAAGGGCTGGATAAAAAAAAAAAAAAAAAGGAATCTCAGATTCCCAGTGGACTTCTGTGCTGAAAGCCTGTAACTGCCCACCATCCTGCAGGAAGGACTGAAAAGGTGTTAGGAAGCACTTTGGTCAAAATCCATAGATGGAAGTTTAACATAGATTTATAATTGAATTGACAGCCTTGAAAGAGTGCCCTGGCTTAGTGAGCTAAAGTATAAGAACTTAATGTGTTAAGGGTCCTAGAGCAGTTATAATATGATAGTATCTGTGTAGCTGCACTTCAGTCTAGATATTGAATAATGCTCTTATTTATAGTGTCGTTAGCCACCTCTTGGTTCAACTTGCTGCAATTGCTTTTTGTGTGGGTCTTTTCCCTGCAACAACTGGAGAATAAACATATCCTGTGACGCCTAAGCTAAATATAAAGATCTATTTACCAGTTGACTAGTTTACTAGTGAACTACTCTCAGTCAAATTTGCACGATACACTTTGTTTTTTTCTTTTCAGCCCATTCACCCTCATAAACAAAGTTCAGCTTTGTTTTTCCATAAATGTGTAACAGTAAGGGGGTAAGCAGACATTACAGACACACACAGAGATAAGAAAGTCAAGTATATTTTTAGAATGGTGGATTTTTTGGGGATAAAATAAAGCTTTTTAAGGGCTATGAAAGTGGTTTTGGTTTACTTACAGCTCTGTCAACATTTCAATATTTTGTACATTATTTTTTTTTGTATTATGTATTATTTGTCGTTTAGTTGTGAGTATTTACTGCTGGGTAATTAGCATATGTCATCCAGAAGTAAATAAATTCTATTTACCATGTAAATTCTTTTTGATCAATGTAAGATATCTAGAAAGGCTTTTGCTTTCTTAAAAAAAAAAAAAAAAAAAAAAAAAAAACGGGAAACGATGACTTCATGAAATTGTGTAGTCCTTTTGTGTGGTTAAGGAAACTGTAGTTGTAGACACTCTCTGACAAATATTTTGTAGTAGAGTAATCCTTTACAATAGAAAATCTTAATTTCTGTCCTGGTTTCAGCCAGGATGGAG
>KL257677.1:987-23911 GCA_000699545.1 Podiceps cristatus | reverse complement strand
ATATACAAAATGAACAATACACAATTTCTCAGCACCCAATGACAGATACAGCCCATCCTGAGCAGCGATCAGAGAGCAAAACCGAGAGTGATCTTGGAATGATCCCAAGCAGCAATCTCGGAACAGCAGTTTCCCCAGCACCGATCACAGAACCTCAAGTTCCAGAGAGAGACAGGGAGGGAGGGCAGAAGGAATGAACGAAAAGTCTGAACAAACGGTGTCCGGCCCACCATCTGACCCACACTTATATACTGGGTGTGACATCTATGGTATGGAACACTCTCTTTGGCCAGTTTGATCAACCGTACTGCCTGTACCACTCGCAGTTTTTGCACCTGCACATTAGCAAAACCCAGGAAGCTGGAAAACGTCCTTGATCTCTTAGCAACAACTAATAACATCAGTGTACTATCAACATTCTTCACATACCAAGTGCCATACTAAATCCAAAACAGGGTAGCTACCGGGAAGAAAATTAGCTCCATCACAGCCAAAGCCGTGACAGACAGGTCTGAGTGAAAGAATCGGGATCCTATTGTGCTTAAATGCAGTAACTGCCTGGAGCTTCATTTTGGGACTAAATTGGTCATATATAGAATAGAAATGAATGTGTTTTTTATAAATACAATTTGAAGCCACGGGCTTATAATTAAAATACATATAAGAATTTTTTAATGGTCAGTAAATAGCTATATCAGTGTTCAAGTGGGCAGTGCTGTCAATTCACAACTGAAATGCAAATACTAGCTTCACCTTAGGCTGCTGTCTACCACATTAGTTAACTGTTGGGTGTAACACATTTATTATGCATTGAAGCACCGTTGCTGTAGAAAAAAGAAGCTTAGGTTCAAGTTTGAGAATAGCAGGAATAGTTTCTGGGCAGGTTAGTGGAAAGGATATTAAATATGATGCTGAGAATATGGGTCTAATTTAAAGAATCATATTCTGTTGCTCCCACAACTTTATTCTTTCATCTTACTGACAGCACAAATGTTTCCATCCATTTAATTTCATCTTCTTCCTTCTCAGCTCAGATATTTATGTGTTTGGATGGCCCCATCATGATAAAATCCAGCTGCCTCCCAAATAGAAATATCATTTACAATTTCTCTTGCTTTTTTCTTTCAGAGTCTTCAGGGAAATAGCTTGATTAATTCATAGGTTTTCATTCCTTCATTTGTTTGTTTATGTGTCTGAGTGAGTGGATGTGCTGTGTAAGGATGTGTGTGACTAAATTATTGAGGGAAAGCTAAATCAAAGAGATTAAATTTGCCTTTAGGGTATATTTAAAGTGCAGACTGCAATACAGAGATATGCATGCATCTGTAAAGGAGCTGGCTTGTGGTACTGGAAACTTTGGTGAAGGGAAGTTCTCAGTCCTCTCTCTGTCAGTCTCCACGGGAGGGCATTTCTGCTCTCTGTGGCAGCGTGAGGGTCTGGGATTTAGGGATCAATGTCCCAGGTTTCAGTGCCAGCCAGTACCTCAGAGGGTTATGCACCACTCTCCTTTTTTACTCAACTTTCATAAGTTTAAAAAAAAATAAAATTAATTAGTTTGACACATCTTTCTTCTCATACTATTAAACCTGAGGGGGTGGGTGGAGAAGAGCAAACCCTGGACCATTCAAACCCATTTGAAAGGTTCCTTTTCTTTTTTCCTTACTTCAGTTAAATCTGGTTCCGGTGATCATATGGACAAAGCAAAAGAGTTGAGAAGGTCTTAAGGGTGGGCCTGTCAGGATCAGACCAGTCCTAAAAACCTCAGCAAATATTTCAAACTTTCTAGCTCTGCCTTTGCACTGCTGTGAGACTATTTCATCCATTGCTGTGTAAGAAGGAAAAAATCCTGGGAACGTCCCTGTTCTTGACAGGTAACAAAGCAACGTGGAGAGAGCCAGAATGTGGGTAGGTTCTGTGCTTAAGTAAGGAAAGAAGCCATAAATTATTTCTGTCATCTCACAGGTGGTTTACCAGCAAGGAGTCAACTGCCGTAAAATACCTGAGCCTTTGTAACCTCCATGACACTACCTGAGTCATTCTTGTTAGTCCCCATTGATCATGAACCTGGGAACAGGAATTAAGTGATTCAAACAACCTTCTTCAGAAGTTGAATCTACCCTTTTTTTAGTCTCTGTGAGTCACAGGCGACCACTGGATGTGCTTGAGGGGAGTCGTGCACTTTTGTACTCAGATCTTGTGCAGTGCTACTGAGCACCATGTTTTCCCTCTGATGGAACCCCTTCTGTTTGTCTCCAAAGTTTTACCTTATTAGGACTGGTAATTTGCTCTACAGGAACAGCGTCATCTTATAATCTTTCTTGAACGAGTGTTTTCTAAACATGTAAAGGAGATTATTTAAACAGGGAGATAAAACAAAGCCTATTAATAAACACAGAAGCCCTCTGTGTTTAAATTCTTTCATCAGAAACATTTTCATATTAAGTTTCTTTTACAACGATTTTGTTTGGTTAGACCTCTAAGAAGCTCATATCACAGGTATTTTTCTGCCATGGAAGCGGTCAATCTTCAAAGCTCTTTGTGAGCAGTAAGCCTGAGCAGAGTCAAGAGCTCACTGCCCCTGCCTGCCCTGGCAATGGGCAGGGTGATATCGTGAAGATTGATGTAGCTAGTCGCAGAGTGAAAACGATCATTTGTAGCTGAATTTTCTATAGCCATTTCATTGAACAAAACTACCATTACTGTTTCTTCCTCTGAGAAGCTGCAATTCTTCCTAGATGATAGTGGTTGTGAAATTATTGTAATGTGCATGAATTGGTGCTTGCTTTGCCAGTCTCTCTAGATTTATTAAGGGTTGAACTAACATAGAGAGCAAAACTGTCTGCTTAATCAACTCCCTTTCACAATTAGCAACGCTAATAAAGAGAAGTGAATGTACATTATCCTGAGTCTATGCTGTTACTGTCAGTGGGAGCAGAGCTGTAGTAATCTATTTCTACCATCTACATAGGGACCTCTGGATGTGCAAGAAGCAGCTATAATGTGCCATATTTCAGCAATCCCCAGCTGGAAAATGATTCCTACCTGGGAAAATTACACTTGGATACAGTTAGATAATACCACTAATGATAGTGTCCTATTGATAAAAGCATGTCTTCTAAAAAATGACGAGGGAAAAACTTTAGATACATATCCTGCATGAGGAAAAGAAAATGAGGCAAGGAGAAGCCTCTCTAGGATGACAGTGCAAGAAATCTCACTGAGGTGACTGCTGGCCAGGTTCCTAACAAACCAGGCAGATTGGCACTCAGTATCATGGTGGAGAATGGACTACTCTGATTGACAAAACTGTAGACAAAACTGTAGAGAATAAAAGAAGGGGATTCTGAAATGGCATTGTCAGCAGTGGCAGCCACAGCAGCATGCCTGCGAAAGGCCATTAGCATGCAAACACTGTGCACTGTGCCTGGTGGGCTGGTCTATGCCACCACAAATGACTTTGCAGAAATGAATGGCTCCAGTCTGGCATCTTCAGGACCGAAGGGCTGACAAAACCAAAAATGATACTGTTAATAGAAAAATGAGACTGTGGCTTCTCTTTTGGAGCCTAGGGATCTAAGGCTTTGTCTGATGCATAATAAACAATGGAAAAAAGTCTTCAGAAGAGGAAAAGAGATGTCAGAAAGTGAGAGAAAATAAACAGAAAGAGAACTGATGTTTACATCATGATCTTCCAGATTGTTTGTTGTGTTATTGCATAAGTTTATTTACTGAATGCTGTCTTTTACAAAATAGATTGTTTCATTTCTTCTTGAGAAGCAGTTTATTGTGATATTTAAGCAAGCAGCCCACAGGTATGCCTTCTAAAGCATTGAAACTATTTTGTATATTTGGTGCTTGAGGCCTTAGAATCATAGAATTGTTTAGGTCGGAAGAGACCTTTAAGATCGAGTCCAACCATTAACCTATCACCCTGCAGCTCTTGTTTAGAATGGTCTGATTTCCTTTTCCCCGTTGTAGGGATCTGGTTTTGGCCAATGCTTTAGCCAATGCTAATGATAAACTTAGGAAGGAAGTTTAAATCCCTGTGTGTAGGAGAATGACCATGGTACTTTTTTTAACTGGCAACATGTGGCAACTTCTTTTCCTTATTCACTAACCACAAGAGGCAGTACCACTGTAGATGTGAGCAGCTATCTGTTGTATATTTAGAATAGATGAGTTTATGCCTTTAGGATGGACCTGAGCAGCAGATGGTTGAAAATTTCACTGCAACAAACCCATCATAGAGATTTGGACTTGGTTTCTTCCTGTATTCCCCCTTTTGCTTCCAGTGTGATAGCAGTTTGTTCCTGGTCTTATGCAAATAGCTAATAAAAAAATCTGTAAGTTCTGGCAAAACAGGCTGGTACATTGGGAGTGACAGCATATAGTCAAAACTGCACATTACTCTAGAGGCTGGTAGCCTTTCTACTGTATCTGTAGTAGCACATAGTGGTAGCCAGATCACTCAATTCTCTTTCCACTTGGGTGGAAACCCCTCCCTTTTTGACAGATGACATCTGTAGTGTCAAGTTTCAGTTTTCAGATCTATCCAATCCTGTCCTGTCCTATCCTATTTTTGACAGGTTTCTTTACTGCAATTCAGTCATCCTTAGCAACTCATCAGCTACGAGTAGTCTTTTCCTTTCCTAGCATTGAAAATAGAGAGGAAGAAGGATGCTAACTTTAGCTGGTGGTTTAATTTAGGCTGGTAGGGACTGCTAGAGGTCACCCAGTCCAACTCTTACTAAAAGTGGGTTTTTAGTAGAAGAGTTTGCACAGGGCTTCTCCAGTCATGTTTTAGTAACTCCAGGGATGGACACTCCACAGCCTCCCCGGCCCCCTTATGCTAATTCCCCTCCCTCCTTGCATTTAATCGAAATTTTCTGGAGGTTGGATTTAAATCACAAAACAAGTCTTCTGAACTCATTCAGCACCAACAGCTGTCTGTTCTTCAAATAGCAAGAACCGATTTTTGCCTGTTTTTCATGAGACAGGGCAACTGTGCAACCACATTTTTAAAAAAAGTCTTTGGCTTCTAATGAAACTTTCTCTGTAAGAGTTGGTTGATTGTGAGGCTCTTTGGAAGGCTTTGAAAAGGTCATAGCCTCAATCCTCAGCTTTGAGGAGAATGTCAGAAGGCTTTAAAGGGTCATTTTATATCCAGCAAAACACTAGATGATACGCTACATAGTTTTAACTTGTCTTGGGCAAATATTTTCTCTAAGCTGCAAAAATGTTGTATTTATACTTTTAATGTATGCTGTGTTATTAAGCTCTGACATTAAACACCTTCATGCCAGTTTGGAGGCACTGAACTTTGCTATCATACAGTAAAAGAAGGGAAGGGGAAACCTGGCAAGTCTTACAGTACCTTTCTTCCTTAATATTAACTCCAGAGGTCCCTTCCAACCTCAACCACTCTGGGATGCTATGACTGTGCTTAATGTTGAACTGATCAAAAATTTCAGTAGACAAAACTGAAGACATGGAAGCTCATTGATTTTAAACTACAATAGCTACATATATAATCTGTTCTTTACACAGTACAGGGAAAATCTTGGTGACCAAGATTCCCTATTAAAATATATTCTACTTCTTTAACAGGAGAAGGAATAGTGTTGATAATAGCAACAGAGAGACCCAGTTTTGATGTAAAATCATCCATGTGAAGCCTCACAAAAAAACCATGAGAACACCAAGCAGAGACCATCTGATAATGCCCTCTTCCCTGGGTATGCAGACAGTGTTATCCTCAATAGAAGAGCATGTTCTTGTGGAAACAACTCCACCGTTCTGCTGACGTCTCAGAGGCAAGTTAAACATTTAGAAACTATAGAAAAGTAATGTATGGAATACAGCGGGGCAAAATAAGTTTAAGTGCATTGAATAGCAAATTCCTAGAAAAATGAAGTATTGAGCTCGAGACTACTTGAGCCTGCCAAATAAATTCAGCTGGGAAAAGATGTTGAGGTCAAGATTAAGGGAAGAATCCAACAAGTCAGCATTTAAGGCACTCCAGTGTTTACCACTTAACCCACTAGGCTGTACAGGATATTGGCTTTCGGTACTCTTAAACTCTTCTGTTGAAATGGTTGCACTGTATCAATTTCACTGTAAATGAACAAGCAGAGTTCTGGGACCTGCTTCCCATCCCTATGATGTCTTACCTAATTCTTCCTCAAGTACAACCTGGTCTACTTTGCATGGACCGCTTGGGTTTGTCTGGAATGAGTCTTGCAGGTATATAGTAAGTGGAGTACTAAGCGGAACTGGAATAAGAAGTGGAATACTCAGTTTATAGTTTCTGCTCCAGCAACTGTTTGATTGCCTAAGAAAAAATGGAAAGATTATAATCCCCTAAACTAGCAAAAATGATGATTAGAACACTTTTGTGAAGGTGGAAGCTCTCCTCAGGCATTCAGGATTCAGGCTCCTCAGGCAGAGAAAGGAATTGTCGTAAGATTGGTTTGAGCTGTGAATCTGTCGCATTTTAAAATAATCCTTCAAGATGAGTCATGTTTTTTTCAACTCCCAATGTAACTTAACTCTACAAGTAGGAAAAAAGAAAGCCAGCAATAACTCCCACTCCTTTCTTCCTCCTCCTCCCCATGCTAAATCACCTCTCAAACTTTGGAGGAGCATTTCTGAGTGGCCATTGGCTCTAACTTTTCCCAGCTGGTCTCCCAAAGACAAGTGTGCGATTAGCCTTTACCTCCTGGGCTAATTGGCCTTTAGCCTTTGCCTTTTCAGCTAATTACCAAACCAGTCTAGCTGGCTGTTTCTCAAAGACTGACATAGTGTTAAAATAATAGGGAGGTTTCAGGCTGAAACACAAATGCAAGAAGACAGTTTTTCCCACTCCCCCAGTTTTATCACATATACTAGTTCTTTAGCAGATCACCCTGTCATAGAAATTGGTCCTGGGTCTGTATCCTGAGGGTGTGAACTGCTGAGCTGGGGACTGAGAAAGACTACTAACTTGGCAATTCTGGCATTTCATTTCCTGGGAGTTCCTAAAATGGACATTTCAGGATTTCTACCTCTCTCTAGACAACCAAAATATTGTGGTTTAGTGTTTAATTTCAGACGATTTTTTTTTTTTTAATAATACATGTTGTTTGATTGGCATAGATTTCTCCCTTTTCTGTTTTGTCTGTCAAGCAACTGAACTGAATATGGGTGAATCTCTCAACCCGGTTCAAAAGTGATCAAGATTAGGCATCGGCCTTGTTCAAAAGATGGGATTTTGACCCTAATAGCTCGGCCTGCTGGAAAATAATTCTCTTTTGGTTTTGCCATATATAAGGGCATAACCTTGTGCAAAAGAAAAGCCCTTTCAGTCTTGTAAAAACAGGTTCATATGAAGGTAGCACCGGAATTTTTATCATACTCATGAGGGGTTTTGCTTCTGAGTCTGTCTTGAATGTCACAAAAAATAAAAGCAAAAAGTTTCTCTAGTCAGTTATAGTCAGGATTATTTACATCACCATTATTAGAAAAAACAATTGCTTCCCATTATTACAATATTCCAAAAATAAATACAGGTTTTAGCTCACCTGGCTAATTCAGGTTGCTGTTGAAGTGCCCTGTGAGGAATACATCTTTAGATGGACTCTCCTAGGAGTCACTAGTAAAATAATTAGAATAATTAAATCTAAATTAGTAATTTCTCTTGATAAGAGAAATAAAGAATGTTTGACATGTGTTACATTTTTGTTTAATAGCATCTGGCAAGACCATCTTATAGTAAGTATAGAGCATGTCTGGTATTTTTGGTTTGTACTGCTAAATAACAACACAGACATTCTATAAATCCCATCACTGCAATTTTCACATATCTTTATTTTAGACCGAGCAGAAGTCCTGATTCTTAAGCATAGTGGAATGGATGTTGAGATACCTGTGTGATTGCAATTTAAAACTACCTTTTACATTTTTCCATCTGAGAACTTTAAGAATATATACTAACATGATACATAGTTTATTTGCACAGTGAAAATGTTGTTGTGACTTTTCAGTTAGCTAAAGAAGATTTAGTGGGAGATCATGTTCAAGAGATGGGTATGTTCAGTGTGGGGTATGTTCAGTTGCCATGGTTATTTCATGAAAATATATGTATAGTTAGTTAAGTCCCTGTATAGTTTAACTTTCATAATAAAAATATATGGGTGCAAAACTTGTCACCTGAAACAAAATCTTTATAATCCGAGGGCTTATGATAATAAATTGAAACTGAAATATATATTATGCACAGATACACAGAAGCAGTGGCAGCTAAGGTAACAGTATTCGTCTTCTCATATAAATAGCAAAACAGGTCAGAAATGCAAAACAGGTCAGAAAAAAATGAGATTCTAGAAGCTGAAGTGGTGATGTGCTAATCTGAATTTTGGAAATGATCTTGTGATATTCAGAATTACAAATAACGAACTTGTCGCTCTCTCACCTCTCTTTTTTTTTGTATCACTGAAAGAGGCAACGGGAGGAAGGACTAGGGATAGAACAGTGACCATTCTGGTTGTGCAAATGAGCACTTAGAATTAGCTGTTCAGCTGAAGGTAATTTCTCATATGATCTCTCAAATCTTTACTGACTGTTTCTGTTTCTATTTAAGCATTGAATAACCTTGATAACAAAATGTGAATAATGCCTGAAAGGGAAATAACTCTGTCTAGTTATTTCTTGCTGCTAACTGCTTAAAGATAACATTACCTTTACTAGGCTGTCTGTAAAGTGAAATATATATATGCATTAATGTGAAATATATATATATGCTTATGAGCCCCTATTTATAATGCCTGGCTCTTTCCTGTGGTCTAAAGCAGTAAGGCAATCTGTTAAATAGCAGAAGAGGGACAGCCTTCATCCTCTTCTGCTCCCTCTCCATTTCAGTATTTAGCTGTTTGTGGTGTTTATGAGTGTGGAAGCCAAAGCCTCATGGGCTAGAGTAGAACATGAGGTTTTGGGGATTGTAGGATTTTTATTTTTCAGAAATTATGTTTTTAGTCTGATTTGGAAAGGTTTGACCAGGTATGAGTTCAGAGAGCATGGTGGTCTGCATAAAATAATGCAAAAATGCAATTTGCCCTGAAGGTCCAATAGAATTTTAGGTTCACTACAGATAAAGATAGTTTGGCAGAGCTTAATAATGTCAAGATTTTATCTTTTAGCATTGGACACTTTAAGCACAGATGTAACATCTCAAATATCAGGTAATGTAGAACAGACTTAAAAAGATAGTGTTCATAGACTGGATGTATAAAAAAGACTGTGATGGGCATTAGATACTGTGTGACTACAGTGCGGTGTGATCAGCACAGCGTGGCTCTGAGGGGAATGGATTGAATGGAGTTTAGTGATTTCAAATCCAATATCAATTCCAGAGCAAAGGCAGAGGGCCATGTGTGAGTTCTGGTGATAATGTGGATAATGATTCTGTCAAGTCAAATGCACATGCTGACCGATATAAATGAGTTATCAAGGCTTCGTGAATAATGTCCTGGTGATGAGCCATAAATCAAAGTGCAATCATCAATCCATCTGTAGAGGGAGGCCTAGAATAGTTTAGTAGTAACCCTCAAGTTGGTACACATATTAATATGAAAAATAATGAGTCTGCCAACTTTAAGCAGTGGTTTGCTTTGGATAAACACTCTGTTAGAATTTGGGCAGGCCGGTAAAAGCCATTTGACAGATTAGTTTGACATATGAATCTTATTCAGTGCGTTAGAACAACTGGCAGTCCCTTATCAATGATAGCAGGTCAGTGTGATGAGTACTATATGATTTTAACAAGTATCCTGCACAATTTTAATTTTGTTAATACAACTATTATCTATTAATTGAATGAATAGAGTGTTCTGGTAGCTTGGGTCAGAGTCATGAATGATTTTGTTCTTGCTGCAGAAACAAATGGGGTAAAAGGGTGATCTCTGTATCAAAGGGTTTGCAGTCTAAATCCAGCCAAGATGAAGCGGTGGCCAGGCAGACAAACTGAAAACTACAAGAAAAAATGAGACACTTTTGGTCTGTGAGATAAGCAATAGTCTCAGGACACTAGCAAACAATCATTGTCAGGTTTTTTGTCAGCATCACATAAAAGAAGAATGTTAAAGCAGGTTTTGAAGAAGGATAATGCATTACTTGGGCAGATGTTTATGGAAGCTCCTCTCAATCGTGGTAGAATGGGAAGATGCTTGTGGGTATTTTTTAGTCTTGCTTCATAAGGGATTAAGTCTTACAATGTCTCACCCTGAGTATGGGGCAGAGGGAGGCAAGGTTGTCTATCCAGTTAGCTAACTTGAACTACATTTAATAAAATAGTAAGATTCTAAAATACAGCGAGTTCCAAGGACATCATGAATGTAGACAGGGAGTCGTCAAGAAGCCAGTTTAATGCCACCATGGAGGGAAAGGCTGAAGCAGGCACGGCTTCAGACAAGCAAGTTAAGCTTCTGCTTTATTAAACACCAGAGAATCCAAGCACACAATTTAAATCTATAAAACCCAGGGTTCAGTAGTTCCAGTGCTCATGCGATGACTTGTTCCTGTTATTAATTCTCCCAGTGGCACTTATTCTAGTATAGTTTCATGGCTGTACAAGATGTGTTTCATCTACAGCCAAGCTGTGAAAACCTGAACTTTCTATTTATTCCTTATTTTTTTGTATCACATAGACAAAAATGCTTTTTCGCTAAAGTCAATTTTGCCATAAGGCAAAAGTACTTTCATCTTTCCCGCTTCATTCCACCTTATTTTCCCAAACTGTAATTTTGTCTGTGCAAGATAAGAGGTAGAGATAAAATACTCTGGCAATAATCACATCCTTATGTTTCAGTGCTTGGATCTGGGCTGCCATCTTTGACATCCTCTCTAGCCCAGACAGCCCAGTGCCTAGTGGCTGTGGAGCAACTGCACTGGTCAATTTTCCTTCCTTACCTCCTTCCCAAGGTTTTCAGTGGATCCCAGAGTGTAAATAAAATATTCTGAATACTTTTTCTGATAGTTCCTGTACTATAGACATTACTATCAAGCAGATATTTCCTCATAGTGAGTCCTACTCACTCAAACTCTATCTCATTCTTACACCCAGAAGTAGCCTTATTGACTTAAACAGGGTGGAAATGAAACGCCCAAAACCTAATGAAAAGCAAAACAGAAAGCAAACATGAATGATAGATTTTTGAAATTTGACTGTTTGTTCCAAAATTTTTTGTATAGGCAATCTTCTAAAAAATAAGAGGTTTTAATATAGGCAGAGTATAAATATTCCTGCAAATAGATTTTGTTTTAAAACAGCTATCCTTCCATGTATGCTTTTAATACGAAAAAAGTTTTCTGTTGCTTGTGAGGTTACTGCATTGAGAAAATTACCAACTAGGCACTGTAATTGCTTTAGGAGAGCACCAAATAAGACTGCTTCACGTTATTTAGACAATTTGATTAGTCTTACTCATGATTTCAGAATGTGATAATCTAAGTGTTGCTTTAACTTGAGTGCTCAACCATCCTCCACAGTGATTTATACAAACAAATGAAATGTCAAGTTGAAATGTTCCAGATTTAGATGTCCTGAAGCTCCATGTTGCTGCCCTTTGTTACAGACGCTCTGTAAACCTCCTTGCCAGCTAATGTATACTATTACAGTTCTGAGTAAACCATCAGGTTTCTGCATTGTCTCTAAATTTAAGGTAAGACCACTTGACTTCTCTGCAACAATAGAACTCCATAAGAAAAATGGCCTTAACATCAACTGTATACACAGAACCACCTGCAGTATTTTTTTGTCTTCTGGAGAAAAATACAAATTTAGCTAATACAATCTATTCTCAAAAAAAAAGTCCTCAGACCTTCCTCCTAAGGGAAATGTGAATTAGCAACATAGCAATGAAATAAATGTCTGCATATAAAAACATTGCAAGGAAACATGCAACTGGGAGTCTGGGAAAATGCATTTCTGCACTTAAAAATTCTGAACAAAAAGTTTGGGCATTACAACAATTTATGGCTAAGAAGAGCAGATACATCTTTTTCAAAACAGCCCAGTATTCATAACAGGGTGATACTGTGAAATATGCATGATCACAAGTATAGGGAACATCTATATACGATAGGAAAGAACAAACAAAATTTTATTATTCCTCTGTCATTGTATTGACAATGGAGCTTCTTGGAGTCAGGTTTCTATACTTCCTTGCATTCCTAATGGAACGGGTCAATGGATTTCATCCAAAGACTGACAGAATCAGTCTGACTTTTGTTTATCATTTGTAAGTATGGGTCTTGAACTGGTTTGGAACATTTAAAACTGAGAAGGTGTTGTGAAATGGGGCCCTAAGCCTAGTCTACCTGTAGTACATCTTGTTTGTGTGAAAACAAATGGGATATTTAAAATGCTGGCTACCAATTAGACAAGACAGGTAAATATATTTTGACTAGATTATTTTTTTTTTAATTCCACTTGGAGACCAAGGGAAGAAACGTATATTGTTTATTCAATTTCCCTTTCATGCTGACAGATACTTGGGATTCCAACTGTGGGACAGAGCTATTTGTGTTAAAACTGTCTTTTGTCCACTGTAAATTGTGGCGTAGTTCCAGAAGTACCTGCAGTTCCTAGCATATCATTGAAATGGGATGTTGCTGCCTGCCTGTTGAAACTTCAGACTAACAGTATTGAATAAATACCCAGAAAAGCTGTATAAGCTCTCAAGTGTAATGCACACTTGACCTCTTTGTCTCCAGAAATGAACTATATCGAGTTTAGATTTCTATGTCCCATTCTTTCTTACATCTAATTAACCAGTCTGAGCTTTAACTTCTTAACTTCAGTAGTGCACAACAGATTGGAAGAGCATTTCTGTACAGGCTGTGTGGATGGGTGGTGATCAGATATTCTCAAGGTCAGACAATAGAATAACAAGTCAGCAATATCCATATTTTATTGAGCAGTAGTGAAACATTGCTGCTAGGATGCCGAGGGACTTACATGACAGTTACAAAAGTTTTAGTCTGTTCCACTCTTTGGAGTGAAATTTTGTGTAGGTTTTCTTTTTTCAGTATGCATAGAATGCATTGAGATTCTATTTCTAGTGTTGCAATGGAGAAGAGGAGGGGGCAAACTTTGCCGTTGCCCTTATTGAACTTCACAAGGTCCTTGTCAGCCCATTTGTCCACCTTGTTGAGGTCCCTCTGCCCAGCAGCCCTGTCCTCCAGCATGCTGTCCTCTCCCCGCAGTTTGGCTCCACTCACAAACCGCTGGAGGATGCATTCAGCCCCGTGCTCCAGATGAAGACAGTAAACAGTATCAGACCACTGTGGAGTACCACTGCTAACCAGCTGCGCTTCAAACCGCTGACCACTATGCTTTAGGCCCGATGATCCACCCAGGTTTTACAGCCACTGTAGTCCACTCCACCCATCCAGTCCGTATCGCCCCTACAAGGTAACCAGCCTGTCGCAAGAGATAGGAAGGAAGAGGCATGAGTGGTACTGGTGGCGTTTGCCCTGAGAAGATGTGGCCCGATGGAGATGTGGGGCAGCTGATGCAAGGCAGCATGCTCGGTGACTGAGGGCGGGAGAGCAGTTTGATAGGCAGCTCGATAGGCAGTTGAGCTGAAGAAGCTTTATCGTAATGGGGTTATAAGAAGGTGGTTGTAAATACAGACGTAAATCAGAAGAGAGAGAGAAGTTAAAGATCAAAGCAAAGAGCAGGCAATGAGGGAGTATGGAAAGGTAGATAAGGGATGGAAAACAAGTTAAAATGAATAGATATCAAGGAGTTAGGCAGCCTCAATCTATGATAAATAAACAAGGTTCAAGACATACTGAAATTGAGAAATCATTAATTCCAAATTTCTTCTGTGTAATGCAAATATGCAGAGACCTGTGTGTAAGACATTTCGCTACCAAGTTGCCTCCTAGGACTGAGTATCTGAAACTGGATGGGATTTATCTAACCGAAGTTCAAATGCTTCGTGGCATATTAGGTGAATTAATATGCACAACACTGCATTTTATCTTCCAAATTAATAAACAGCTCGTTCATTTCTACTAATTGAATGTTTAACTTGTTTGTCCAAGGCCAGTGATAGGTCAATAAGAGGTTAGGAATAGATATTGCTTGTTTTCTCCAGAGCCCTGAACCATTGCTAGGTTTAGTATTTCCTCCAGTCTGTCTCATTGCGATACTATTTTGCAGACAGATGAAAGAGTTTCTTTCATTATTAAAACAAAAGGGCAAGTAAAGAGTTAGAAAAGTGATAATTACATACAAACTTTTTCCTCAAGGGCAAAAGAAAAAAATCAATGTCTTGCATTTTTTTTCCAATATAATTAGTGACTTAATGATGAGAAAATTAGTATACATATTTTTTTTTCAGGACTTAACTATGGATGGATTTTATAGCTAGAGGATACTTTCTCTTTATGTCATTTTTATGGCTGGCTAGGGCATCTGAACAATGGGAAATGAGGAAATGACTTAGAGCAGTTTAAAAAATTAGATTCTTGAAGACATCTTTCTAGGCTACTTTGTGAGCTGGTTTTGTTATTGTTGCTTGAATTTCTTGTTTGCTTAGGTTGAAAAATTCTTGAAGACCAGCGGCAAAGGGTTGATTATAATGACTACTTTACCCTTTCTTTGCACTCCCTAATCCCTTCCTGCATCCATTTCACTATTTCTGTTTGGTCTTGCACAACTTTCCCTCTTCCAAGTAGAAACCCATCCCTTCTTCTTTCTCTTGCAAGAGGCAGAAGCTTATTTTTATCCCTTCCTTAATTTAGACATAATTCCATCAGTCCCTTTAGGAAAGTCAGCATCTCTTAAGCCTGGGCTGACACAGAAGAATGAGTAGTAGTAGGCCCTGGCTCTACCCAGGAAAGCCAGCAGTCGTTACAGGAGGAGGCATCATGGGGTACTCCTGCTGGAGAATAGGCAGATGAAGGTGTGCATACGACGAGAATGTGCACCTGGCTATACTCACGGAAGGGAATGCCTGAAGGAATGGAGGAAGGCAGTGGGCGCTGCACTTAGTGCAAGGTGAAGGCATCTCATAATGCACAGGCAGATGAGCAGTGACAAACATAGTCTGCAGAGAAGTGTTAACATGGTCCGGTGGCTTGTGAAAATTGCAGTTGGTTAATCTGTATGTCATCAGTCAGTGCATGGGAATGTACCGTAAGTCAACGAAAACAGCAACGGGGGGAAGGACAAAGTGCAGAGTCTGGTCTGGGCTCTGACTCTGTCACTCTGACGCTTTAGGGTCAAAGGTACATTTATAAAATTTGATAATGCTGAATTCTTTCTGTTGTTTCCTTTGCTTTTTTTTCCATCATGGTTACAGCTTCTGGAAGTGAAATGTGCTGAAACACAGAGGGCAATAATTTGAGAAAAGGTTCCTTTTAAAGGGTAATCTAGCAAAACATGAAGGCCAGAGATGTTTTTACAGGTTTGATTTACAGGTTACGTACCATTACTTATGGGACAGGATCCCCAAAGACGTTCAGTGACATTTAAATAAACTAATAGATGAAGGGTCATTCCTCTGACTCGAAAGCAAATGAAAAGCACAATGACAAATGGACATTTTGTGCACTCCAGTAAGAGTACAGTGGGGATATTTCATTTAGACAGAAGGAAAACACCAGGTAGTCCATGAGCTAAACAGTGATTCTTTGGATGTTCCTTTCTACAGGAGAGTGGATTTATGACTTAAATTAATTCATCTCATGAAGGGCAATGGTAATTGAGATCCCTTTGTATGTTTTATAGTATGAATACTAATGTAATTAAATGCTTAAAATTAAGAATAGATAAAAACTTGATCTGACAGTAGTAACTCTGTAAAGACAAATTGCAATGCACATAGCCAGTGTATGAATCTGTGATTAATATATACAGCCATTTATAATGCACTAAATAGCAGCATGCCAATTATTATGGAAACAAATTGTGTTTATATTAGCATGTCTGAGGTGATCATTGATCCCAAATAGCATTATTTGAAGACTAATAGAGAGAATAATGAAGGAATAACATTCTGCCCTGCAGCTGTCCAATGCATTTCAAAATGGAAAGTGGAAGTGGCACTTTTTGGGTTTTATTGATTTAATCGAGAAACAAACAAAATAGCTGCCTCACTTTTCATCAGTAAGGTTTTCTTGTTCTTGTCACAAGCAAATAGCTTCTTTCATCACCACCACCACCACCACGAAAGTCTCTTGGAGGGGTATGGAACAGAAAGTGGAAAGGAAAATCTTTCTTATTTTGAAATAAAGTCATTAGCTGGGCTCTCACTCCTTCAGAAGATGGAGATGGACTTCAGTGGAAATTCTTTAAAAACTGAAGAAATTTCCTGAAGAATGATTGATTACTGAAAATACACATATTCTTTTCCTTTGTTTATTTTTTTGCTCAAAGTTCCTGAAGTAGTACAGTAGGGCTTGTTGCTTATGATTTTATTTGCTCTTTTTTTGTTGCTAAGATTTGGTTCTAATAATTACTATGACAAGTACAGTTTGCAGTTACTTCTGATTCTGAAGTAATGTTGGAATAAAGGTGGTGGTTGAAAACATCTTGAATTAGACCCTGTATAATAGAAAGAGTGACTATAGCCATCAAAATCTGATTTTGATGGATACATTAAACTGTAGACTAAACAGGTGGGGCTGTGATATCCCCTGTTCTTTTTCATTTTTTGGTTTAAATACCAATACTGGAATCCTTCAGCTCATAGTAAGAGAACTACAGTCAGTTTATTCCTGACAAAATAAACTACAGAACTCAGCAATGATATTGTCGAATGCAATGATATCATGACTATGATACCTGCAGAATATATCCAATGACGGGAAGGTGTCATACTTGTCTGAAAGAAGTGATGAAGCAGCTGCAGTTCTGCCACTGGAGAGAAAAGCAGCAGTCAGGAAATACTGAGGAAAAAAATTAAGCAAATACAATTGCCCTTTTAAAATTGCTATTCCCTCCCTATGAGCTCCAGTAGTCCTAATTGCTAAATGAAATGGGCAAATTTGCATTTGAGTTTTGAGGGGAGGCCTCAAAACTGCATCAGAATTTAGTTTAACAGCTTGTTAATGTCATCCGCAGCTTAACACTGAGGCATTTTGTAATGTAACTTTAATTAGTGAGCATATGAACCAAGCTATGATACAGTATCTCCAGAACCACCAGTGGGGAAGAGTTTGGTCTCAAGAGACATGTAATGTTAGATTGGTCAGAGAACTAGAAAATCCCTCTCTTGTGGCTTGGCAATATATGGACTGGAAAACTCTGATTGACCTGTTTTAAGATGGGCTTATGCAGCCTTCCAGTTCTGGATGTGTAATCATATGTTCACACGTACTTGCAGTTATGAATCACTAAGAAACCAGATTACGATGATCAGGTGATTAATCCATAAATATTATTCTTGGTTTATTAGTAAATAACATCTGTGAGAAGAGATGTCATCTTTCAACATAAGGCCTAGACCCTTGCCAACTTTCTGAAGTGCTTCACATTTCCTATGAAGGCTGGTTATTGTATTTTCTAGACTGATCTTTAATGTTTTGACCAATGAAATTCTTTCAATGATATAACATCAGGTTGCTTAAGCACTTTGTAGGGAGCTGAGCTTAACTGATTTTTTTTGATGATGGCAGTTCTTTGCCCTTTTTCTTGTTGTTGCCTCAATAAAGACTTCTCTTGAACAACTCACAGCTTATCCGACTTCAACGATAAGCAAGAAGGGAAGAGGTGGATTGTTTTGCAGACTATAATTTCTTGAAATATTTATCAGGTCTTGGCTGATTCTAGTCAAGTTTGCGCTGATATTTTGAGAATACAACATAGGAATTAAAACACAAGGGGAATTTTCCTTTTTCCTTAATTTTCTCAGTAGACCTGTGGGTGGGACATCAAAACTATTTTCAGAGACCCAGTTTCTTACTCTTGAAGTTCTTAGTTGGGGAGCAGAAATCCCTTTTTGGCATGCCTTTGTTTTTAAGTAATTCTTTAATTGTGAACTGCCAAGAATTGTACTGAGACATCATGGTTTTATCTGCTTTAGCCCAGCTGAAGAGATGTGATAAATGCAACCTGTTAAACACCACAATAAAATACAGAAAGCTGTGGAGGGAAAAGACTGAAATGATAGGCTATAATCAAAGGCGAAGGGAAATGTAGTGCCGCACAAATACCTCTGAGAAATTTGTTAAACAAACTCAAGCTCTTGTATAATTAGATGACAAGATTTATTTTAAACTATGAGGTATGAGTGTGACAGCACTGTAATTTGTCTTAAATAATTTCTTCACACTCAACAAGATACGGTCTTCAGAGTTCAGTCTTGCTATGCATTTCTTAAAAATAAACCCAAACATTTTTCACACCCAAATTGGGTATGGAAACTGAAATAAAGCTTGCTAAAAGGCAGGTTTGAAATTTCCTTTTAAGATTAAAGAGATTACTTGATTTAGTGAGGTAATTACTCATGCTTTGCTATCTGATTTCCTTTAAAATAATCTTGTTGACAGCTCCTGTTTTATTTTTTCACTATGAAGGGATGTGTACACACAGAGCTCGCTTAAAAATTTTAGGACAGGGCATCTGTATCTGGTTCTCCCTTCACTCCCTGTGTAACCCATTGCTGTCCAGAATAAACAGTATAGAGTGAAAGATCTCTACCAGAAACAGTTAAAGGGAAGACATTTAGAAGCAGTATTGCAGGTACCATCCTTCTCGTTTTCCCTGTTCTGAAAGGGGAAAGAGGGATGTCAAGAAAACCATTAGCTCTGGTGGTCCTGAACTCTGACATGCTATTGACATTATTACTGTAATTTCTGTGAAGGCTAGATATCAAAATCCATGTTGCCTACATCAATTTATTTGCTGCCCTTGTTTTAAATTAGTTTTCTAGGAATATTTCATAATAGCAATGTCTCAATGTGCTTTGGCACTTGCCTGAACACAAATGCAAATTGTGGTAATGCCTAGTTGGGTCGCGCTCTTGCTGCTTGTGGTGTCTGTGGCAGAGGACCAGGAGTGGGATGTCTGTGTCGTATTGAATATTGCTGCACTGATTCTTTACAATGGCTGACTCTGTGAACAATTTGGGGAACATACCCAGGCAGATGGAGTTTTGTTTCCATGGCTCTAAATTGCTTTCTACAAATATTTGTGCCAGCCTATAGAATGCTTATGGCAAGGTGAGTCAGTGTGACCGTAGCAAATGTGTATAAATACCGGAGTGGATATTTATGGTAACTTTTTGGTGTATTCATGCAGCCTAATTATAACATATTCATGATATTTTGAGCTCTTCTGGTTTATTTCCTATTGTTTCCAGATTCTAGTACATTTTAAGCAAAATTACTTGCTGGCAGCACAAAAATCCTCTGTTTTCAGTGATCCATCTGCCATTTGGAATAGTTTGTTCAGACGGCGAGTCAGTGATCCCTCCTTTGTGTGCCAGCTTTCTCTCCTTCTGTAAGCTGTGATGAGCTTCTCCTTTCTCCTTACACTCTGAGTGCCTTCATTCTTGCCACAGGGTCTTTTAAAAACTCTGCATCCATCACTGATATGTCATGAGGAATTTGAAACTTCATTGAAAGGGAAGATAATCAGCTTTATGTTATTTGCTTATGGTTTTGGTGTGTTTTATCCTAACTAGATAGAGCTGTTCTGAACCAGTTGCGATCCCAAAGGAAATCAGCTGATTCTTTATGGTGACATAGCTGGGTAGCCTTCCTGACAAAATAAAGCATCACCGCTCTGTAGCTTAGCTCTCTGGAGGTAGCGCTCATACTCGCAAAGCTAGAGCTGTTATATATTCATGAATCTTTGAATTCATTAACTGTGAATCTGTTGTCTTGTCAAGTCCTTACTAAAAAATGTTAAAATTCAGTCAGATGTCTGATGCAATCTCCCCCTAAAAAAAAAAAAAAAAAAAAATCAGGGAAAATCTTTAATCTGTGAAGTTGATAGCCAGTGAAGTTACAGTACTTGTAAAGTCCATTTGGATACCTAGCACTTCTCATGGCTTTGAACATAATTATTATGGTTAGGTCAGGAATTTTCACTCAGCAAGTTTTTTCTCAGAAAATGATTAGAAGAATATCTGTCAGTTTATTGGTTGAAGCCATGAATACATGACACATTTGCTAGTACTGTAAAGCTGCTTTTCTGTCACTCTTAGTAGTGGAGTGATAAAACTTCTGGTAGCAGATTTTATGGGTATTCTTAGCAGAAGAACATCTGACTTCAGATCCTTGTTCTGAACTGAAACGTGCATTGGTAGGTCTTGCTGTCCTCTTTCTCAAAACTTAGAGCTGAAGGACAAGATTGTAATAACGGTTGCCCCAGACTCTTAGTCCTAAGGTTGGTAGCCTAGAAGCCTGGGAGCCTGATACTAGTTTTACGTAAGGAATCCTGAATGCTGAAGAGGCTTGTCTTCATGTTGAGTTTACTGCTTTGTGACAGTGAACCCAGCAGTTCTTGGACCCCTGACTCCAGCTAGCAGTGTTAAATTTTCTTCTCCTCAGCAACAAGACATAAAGCCTTGAATTTCCACCAGTTTGCTCAGAGCTTATTGCACCATTGTGTGTGTGTGTGAGGAGTCCTTAGCTCTCGGGATAGCATACTCAGCTCGCTCCTGTATCTCAAGAACAGCCAAAGAGCCCCTGAAGTTCACAGCCAATGGCTGTTGCATTTCTAAATGGAAAACAGGAAAGCAAGTTTTCTTAGTGTTTTAATATTTTTAGTGATTTTTTTTTTTAAAAAGAATGTTATTTATTTAGAATCCAACCAAAAAAATATGCATAATGCAAAATCTAAGCATTTCAAAATGTTGGCATTTTTGTCTTGAAAATAATCCTATTTGCAGCTGTACAAGCAATAATCGACATTTCTTGGGTGCAGACTTGGGTGCAGACCAGTGCTATGGAGATCCCCTAGTTTCTATCATGACACTTTCCTCAATTTTCTTCTAACAGAACCTTTGTCTGAGGGGCAATAGCAGTTAAATGATTAAGAAAGGTTTCCTTAGGAAATCCTACTCCTCAAGAGCCTGTCAGATGTTAATCTTCAACCTGCTTCCTTATTTTGGACTCTAGACAGACACTGTAAAAGCAGACTGGGATACCTGACTTCAAAAGACATTTTCAACACCAGTGGTTGCCTATTGATTCAGCTGTTCATAAATCATTTAGAGATCCTCCTGCTGAACACATCTTTCAGACAGGATCCCTGATGTTACTAAACTCAGCTATACAAGCCCTCCCAGGCAATCCACCCCAACAATAGTTGTTTGATCAAGTGTCTGCTTTAGACTTTTTTTAGCGTGAAACCTTTATGTGGTTTTGGTAGAGAGTTTAGGTAGAGAATCCTAGATTTACTTTTTGAATTTAGTATATGTTGCATTCAGCTCTATTTCATTGCAAACTAGAAAACAAAATCATCAGTATTTAAAAGAATGAGATAGTTTGCAAAAAAACAAGTAACACAAAACCCTTGGAACTTGGGAAATGCAAGATATGCAACCTTAATTCAGTCACCTGTGCTTCTGAATTATGAAATATAAGGCTATATGATATGTAATCACAATGCCTACAATCAGGGGAAAGCTGCTGCTTATTCCTTAGTTCTGCCACTGCTGACTTCTGAATGCTTCAATTTGCAGCATTAGCATTTCATTATTTTTGAAGCATGCTATCTGCAATTCTCCCCAAACTTGTAAGTTTGGATAAATTTTCCAGCTTCATCATACTTGATATATACTTGATGTAAAACATTAGGCCACTGTTGTAAAACAGAGGGTACTGGAATTTATCAATAAAATGCCAAAATTTACCATGGTAAGAACAATGTATTTTCCACATAAATTATTCTCTAAAAAAGCTGAATAATTTTTTGCTGAAATGTAAAAAAAAAAGCCCGAGGCAGACATCAGCCTTGAATGGAAAATGTCAGTCAGAGCAATTAAAGCATAGAAACCTATAAGCAACTAAAGCGCAGAGGCTTATGACAGAAAGTATCTAGGCGGTCTTGGCTGAACATCAGAGCCAGTATCACTTACCTTTACCTTTATATAGGTGTTATAATCTAAGTATCAAATCAAAGCTACGACCTGGTTGCCATTATGGAGACTTGGTGGGATGTACCCCAGGACAGGAATGTAGGTATTGATGGCTACAGGCTGTTCAGAAGCGACAGGCGAGGACGGAGGGGAGGAGGCGTTGCCCTTTACCTCAAGAAATCATTACAGTGTGAAGAGCTGTCCCTGAAGAATAGCCACGCACAGGTCGAAAGCTTATGGGTGAGAATCAGAGAGAGGGGCAACAAAGGGAACCGGGTGGTTGGTGTCTACTACAGGCCGCCAGATCAAGAGGAGCCGACTGAAGAAGCCTTCTTCCTCCAACTCCGAGAGGCTTTGCGCTTGCAGGCTCTTGTCCTGCTGGGGGACTTCAACCACCCCGACATCTGCTGGAAAATCAACCTGGTAAGCTGTAGGCAATCCAGCAGGTTTCTCGAATGCATTGAGGACAACTTTCTAAGACAGGTAATAGACACTCCTACCCGAGGAGAGGTGATACTGGACCTAGTGGTCACCAATGCAAGTGAGCTCGTCGGAGATGTCAAGGTCAGAGGCAGCCTGGGCTGCAGTGACCATGTGCTGGTGGAGCTCACGTTCCTGAGGGAAATGGGAAAAACAAAGAGTATGACTGTACTCTTCAGGGCCCTGAATTTAGGAAAGCAAACTTCCAGCTCTTCAAGGAGATAGTCAGAAGGACTCCCTGGGAAAGGGTCCTCAGGGACAGGGGAACAGAACATGGCTGGCAGATCTTTAAGGAGGTGATCCGCAGAGCACAAGAGCTCTCGATCCCTTGGTGCAAGAAATCGGGTAAAGAAGGGAAGAGACCGGTG
>JMFS01012825.1:0-11324 GCA_000699545.1 Podiceps cristatus | reverse complement strand
GGGGCGGCCGGGTCTGGCCCTGGGCAGGAATCTGTCATGGTGCCCAGCGGGGCGGCCGAGGAAAGCAAAATACAGCCCCGCCAGTACCAGTGTTTCTAAATGCCATCAACTGGAGAGCCAGGAAACGCAGCGGGGGGTATTTTACAAGCTCCCTGAGAAATGTTTATACAGAGGATTTAAAGGTTAACAATGCATATTCCCTACATGCTATATGTGATGTGGTTTTCCCCCTCTAGTTGTTACTATTTCTGGGAGGAATTCTTGTTATTTGTATTGCGTCTCTACAGCGCAGGTATATTGCAGCGGCCAGGTTTGCACCCCAAAATGTCAGCAGGTCCGAGCGGGCTCGGGAGGGGAGGGGAGCAGCTGCTCTGCCCGCAGTGACAGATTCTTTCACTGCTCACCGCAGAGCCCCGATGTGGTTTTCCCCCTCTAGTTGTTACTATTTCTGGGAGGAATTCTTGTTATTTGTATTGCGTCTCTACAGCGCAGGTATATTGCAGCGGCCAGGTTTGCACCCCAAAATGTCAGCAGGTCCGAGCGGGCTCGGGAGGGGAGGGGAGCAGCTGCTCTGCCCGCAGTGACAGATTCTTTCACTGCTCACCGCAGAGCCCCGGATGAGCTGGGCTGGTGCGGTTCTGCCAACAGCGCGGTTAATTGTGTCCTGTAAATCAAGGTCCGCGGCGCTGCTCGCTTTCTCTATAACAAAAGGTTTTGTAATGAGTAAGCCCAGATCAGTCACATAAAAATTTTAACATCAACTGGGCAAGGTGTGTGTGTGGGGGGACCTTACAGGGTTAATAGCTAAACTATTAAGATTGGAGTCAGATGTGGGTAAAAGCAACAGGAGAGTCTGGTTTTTCCTAATATCCTGTAGTATGATAACTCTGAAGAAGGTAATTGTTTTAAAAAAAAAAATCTGTTTCAGTTTAAGATTTATTAAGCAAGAAGAACCTTACGTAAACATCAGAGTCTTTTTCTTGTTTGGAAAGGCAAGAAATGGCTAGAAATGTCATCTGAACTTAAAAGTGATAGACTGCAAACTATGTGCGGATTTCCATGCGTATGTGCAAGAATGTTATTAATCTCATTTTCAGCTAGCTTATTCTGCATCTTGGAGGGACGGGGGCGTTTAACTCGGGCTTTTGGCAAAACAGCTTCTGTGCCTTTTTTTTCTTCTCCCCTAGCAAACAAGTTCTTTCTAAGATTTAATAAGATATTTAGAACACAGGAGTAGGACATAGCAAGTATCTGGCAAAGAAGAAGCAATGGGGGGAGGGGGCGGGAGAGGAGAGCCAGGTTTTACTTACATATATAGTACATTGGGAATGTAAATTTGTATGTAAGGAGGAGATCTGAAGAATGACTTGGCACACTAATGACCTGGCTTTTCAGAACTTCAAGAGTTTGGTCTGTCTCCCCCTATGGTTATAGTAAGAGATTAAATGCATTTGGCATATTTAATTAATTAGCATATGAAAATCAGATGGCTTTTACTTTGTCATTGTTTTCCTGTGAGACTTTTCTATGCTAACGAACATCTAAGTTTTACAGAGTAATTTAAGTGGCTTTGGTTCAGATTATGTCTCTGCAGATTGCTTTGGCCCTTTCTAACGCTGCAGCCTTTGTGTCCTAGCTGAAAAGTCCTTTCCTTTTGTAATATGGATCTTGCGTAATATATTGTCAACGGCTGCTATACACAACTTCTAACCGAACAGACTGAGAGTTGCACTTAAATTTAAGGCCTCTGTTTGCTTGGATGCAATGCCTTGTGCATTCCAGAGTTAATTGTATGTGCAGTGGTGAAGTCCATGTAAAACAAACAAACAAGCTGGGTTTTGTTTCTGGTTTGTACTGCTACCTTATCCTAAAGTAAAGAGATCCCCGCTGTTGGGGTAGCAAAACATGCTCTGAAACATTGCTTTTTATTATCTTTTTTTTCATAATGACAGTGTCATTCATGTTTCTGGGAAAATTGCTGCGTGATATAATTACTGCATTAAGAATAGTTGATTACGAGATGGGTGCATAATGACCAAGTGGCTTATATCAGCACTGAGTTTACCCACTTGTAGGAAAGCTTAAGCTTCAGTTTGACCAGCGCTGTTTTCTGCTTATGCTGTTTAAACAGAGGTAAACTTGAGGTTAGCTGTAGGCATTAGTATGTGCTTGGTGTAAGCCATGCGTGCTTAGGTCCTGCTCCTGGAAGTGTTTACAGAAATGAGTAGCTTTTACTTCTGTGCTTAAATTGTTTGGATTAGGAGTTGTATAATGGGAAGAACCAGCTTGGAAGGATACAGCACAGCTATCGCTCGTTTTTCCCCCTCCCACCTTACGGCTGAAGAATGATGGGAAGAAACATGTTTTGCAAGCAATAGCGCGCTGAAGTCGGAGCACTTCTGGCAGAAATTCCCAGATAGACTATCAGATCACAATTTGCCAAAATTATGTGGTTTTTACAGAAACAACTCTTTGGCTCCTGGTTTATTGTCAAAGGATATTTACAGTTACTGAAGAAAATGTCAAAAGTGGTCTGCTATAACTCTTCCTCTTTGTATTTTGCTTGTTTATATTGCACACTGCATACATTATACTTTTTTTGGTAAAACTAAATGATCAAATGACTTCTCAGCACAAACTGACAATACTTCTCAACCATGTTCTTGTGCAAGGAGGGTATTTTTAAATGTACAAAATGAGTGAGGTGCTCAGATACAAGATGGTATGAGCCAATACAAACATTTTTAGTATTTTTAAAATATCTGTAAAGAACAGCTTTTTGCTAGTTTACCTTTTCTTGGAAGTCTGCCTGGAAGGCTAACTCCTTAAAAGTTTGTAAGTATGACCATAAGATTGGTGAGTTGCCTTTCAAGATCATTTTGAACCTATCAAGCTCTGTTTTTCTAGCCAGTAAACCTGGGGTAGGCAGTCTCTCAGGCAGGCCTTTCATTTCCAGTGGATTACCCATCAACAAAAGCTGGAACTGTGTTATTTCAGTTGTTCTGTACGAAGTCATGTACTCCTGTCTAAGGTTTGTGTTTGAAACATTGATTTATACCACCTGATAGCTCTTGCTGTTCTGCCTTGCGTGCTTCTCGCCTTCATTTTCCTTCTCTCCTGCCCCTCCTTACTCTCTAGTTCTACCGACTTGGCAATAAAGTGATAAGAATACTATTGAGTGTGCTTGTAGGTTTATATCTGTAACAGTTTTATTCAGTCGTCCCTCTTTTATCTAAGCACAGATCCCACAGCTTGCAATTACGGTCTTTGACTTTAGTAACAATCCTGGTTTTTTGAAATGTTTCCAGTTACGCACAATATTGGCTTCATGGAGCAACTGCATGCCAAAAAAGCATTTCCAACTGCTATCCAAATATTGAAATATAATTGCTTTGCTCTTATTTGAGAAATTTTTTGTTTTCTGTGATGTTGTTATAGCCACCTTTTTGAGCTTGTTGCCTTCTAATCTTGCATCAAGTAGCCCCATTCATAATATTACATGATTCCAGAAATAGGCTTCTCTGACAGCAATGTGCGAAATCCATGTCTAATGTTTGTGTTAATGTGGTGTATATGAAAACTGACTTCTCAGTGGATTTGATCACTGATTTGTATAATTGCAACCAGCGTGATTAAAAATCTGCATGTCAATATCATGATGCTTATAATAAAACTTACAGATTTTTTTTAAGCAGGGTGATGTTAGTTCCTTAAATTTTCTTAAAGGGAGTCTTCATTGTCCAAACGTCTTCATTTATGAAGGTGTTTGAGTGTTCTAAAAAGAAAATAAGAACATAGATGCAGTTACAAATATAGCAATGCAGGCTTCAGATCACACTGCCTGGTAGGACTCGTGCATCCTTTTATGATGTAGCTTTCCTACGGAACCTCTCACCAGTCTTAAAGACTGAAACGAAAAACTTACATGTTAAGAATTGTGCAACTGAATCTTTAAACATATCTAGACCGATACTGCTGCACCACTCCTCAAAGCACACATCTCTTCTGTATTCCCATGCTCCTCATTGGAGCGATGTAAACCACGTCTGACACAAGCGCCCTAATTGTTCAGCTTTACCCGTTTTACGCTCCCCTAATCTCTTCATTTACGCAGCACTCCTGTGACAGAGATAGTGCTAGCTCAGCAAGAGGCTCCCAGAGGCACCCAGGCACTCTTGCTCAACCTGTTGAGCGCTCGGGCTCGTCGGACACTGCCCTCACCCGTGGCCCTTCTCTGTAGCGTCGCAAAGGCACAATAACCAAGGCAGAGATTGAAAGCTGCTTTGCACTTTCAAGTGTGGATCAACTTGTCTAACCACAGTAAAGCTGACTTGTTTTCAAGTATGTTAGAAATTAGTGCATGATTAGTGAAGATGTTTCTTAAAGATCTCTTTTTATAATCAAGTGTTATAGTTAATCACCTAGAAGTTCAGAAGTGTTTATGTAAAGAAATTGCATGTGTTTGTGTTCATACTTTAGGACTAGTATATTTTGACTGTTTCATCCTCCTTCTAGAAATGTCATCTTTTTGCAGGATTGGTATTTTTGTAGAAAAATAAAAGCTTCATATGCTGAGATGACTATTCAAAGTATGAATATTTATATACATTAAAATTAATTTTATGAAGGCATTGAAGAAATGTCTGAACCTAGTGTATTTGCATCTATATATCCAGACTGCTAAATGAATTATGCTAGGTCTGCAGCCTCACTGGTGAATTGCAGATGTCTGTTGTAAAAGTATACATATGGCTTTGTGAGCTTTGAACTGTTTTCTCATGCTTCGCTCATCGGAAAGATCATATGGATAACTTCATTGTGAGATGGGTTTTTTGTCTTGTTTGCAAAGTATGGTGGATCTGTGTGATAAATATTGAGTTCCCATTCATCCTAGGACTGAAATGAGTTTGTTCTGGGCATATGGAATATGGGAATAGGATACAAAGAGGATATGTTTATATTTAACAAAATTAATAGTATAAAGCGAGTGCAAAGGAACTTATAAGCCTAAACAGCTTGGCAGGCCAATAGCCAACAAATGTCTTCGAGTACTGCCAAACATGTAGAAACCAGACCAGTTTCTCATCTGTACTGAGGTTCTGGAGAAGTACGTAACTTCCAGCCTGGTAAGGATGTTGTTACCCAAGATACAGCTTTGTTCTGGCCTCTCAGCAGCTCAGTGTAGGTTCCGATTCCAGCAGGTATCACTACTATATGGGAGAAATGTGAGCTGCCTAAAAAAGGAAGCAGTTGTGTTACAGCAGCTCATCTCTGCAGCCAGATCCCAGAGTGTGGGTCCTCTTTTGTGAGGCATTGGCCTCCCCTTAGAAGGCTCCGGGGAAGGGAGCTGTGTACTAGGGTGAGGCGGGAGAGAGCATCCGCGTGGTAAGAGAGCCCTGTGTATTGCTGTTGCGTTCAAGTTTGAGCTGCCAAAAAGCTGTGGAAGTGCTCACAGGGAAGGATGCACTGCTGAAGAGGTTAGTGAGCTGAATGGTTCGTTTAGCTGTTTGGGAATCCGGTAATCATCAGGCTTTACCCCCTGACCTTTCATACAGACTGCTTGGACAATCTTTGAGAGGGATTTCAGGTGGTGTGAAGCTATAGTTCAGTGGTCCAGGCTACTAGCCCATTTCTTTCTCAATATATAATTTTCCAGTTATATAAAACTCTCAATTTCATGCAAGAACAGCTCTTACAGTTTTAGAGTAGCTGTTAATATATTGAACTTGAGCAACGCAGGTATTTGAACCAAAGTGACCACAGTGACAAGCAGGCATCTGTTTCTTTGCAGATTTACAGCTCTTCGCATTTCTTTGCAAAATCTCCCCTGACACTCAGAGCTCTATGGTCTAGTTCTGAATCTGCCACCTTTTAAGCTGTAACTTTGGTAGGTTAGTTTTTGGTATCTCCCTGTCTGTCTCGTATTGCTGTTTATAAACCTTTTTGACCTATCAGTTGATGTCTTGTTAGCCTGGAGCTGATGTAAAGAGGTACCAAGATGATGAGGACTCTCTTACTGTGGTATAGTAGCTCAAGGGCGTACTTGGTGGCTTCATTTGAGGAATTGAGGTGATACCAGGCTCCTGTTCATTTAAGGCTTTTTTTCTTTGATGTTTAAGCCAGTGTTCAACATTAAATACTAATTCTGAAACACTCCAAGTAGGATATTCAAGGACATGTGTTTGTTCTTGGGTCTATTTCCACCTTCCCATGTCCTCTGGAAAGAGACTAACGCTTTGAAAGAACAGGTCTCATGAAAATCAGTGGGTATATCTTGAATTATATCTACTTTTTCCACAGGTAGAAGTCATCCTCCTTTATGCAGTTTTGGGCTTTTACCTTCTTCCTGCTTTGTCACATACTCAGTCAGTCAGGATGTAATGCCATTGTGGGAAGAGAACCTAGACTTGTTTTTAAAGGGAAACTGCCAGCACATCATCTTACTGGGGTGTGGGGGGAGACTTAAACCAGTATGTGAGCCGCAACTGGTTGCGCGCACAAGTGAAGGTGGGGGAAGAGCATCTCCAAACAGGCAGTTACAGTAATATTCTGTCAGTGTTGGACTCTGGATGAGTATGAATGACTTCAGTCTTCTATTACTATGGTGTATAAACCTGATAACAAAGTAAGTCCGTATTCCCTCTGTAAAATACTCAAGCTATTTCCCTTGCACTGTCACTTAGTTGTACTGGCACAGCTTGAGCGGGGACATAGAGATGGTGTGAAAGTGTTTCTGGGTTTGGAGGTTTTCTTTTTGTTTTAAGTGAGCTTCCCAAATTGGTACAGACAGGTACAATGATTGTGTTAGTGCACAAAGCTTCTCATTGGGGTGGTAAAAGAGGAGCTTCCTGTTCAACGTGCCGCTACAAAAAAAAAATCATAAAGCTGTAGCTTCTGGAAAAAAAAAAAAAATCATAAAGCTGTAGCTTCTATTGTGCTGTAGGTCCAAACCATGAAGTGTTTTTGTCATCTATAAATCACCTAGTACTCTGACTTGAGTTCCAGTCACGAGTATTGCTCTTTCTAGCTACTCTAATACTAGTTGTCCTGATGATCCTGAGGGGTTTTGGAAGATCATCTATTTGAGCTTGGGTATGAGTGATCGTTAGGCATCGTTTCTAGTGATGGAAATAATTCAGACCTACCCCCCGCTTTCCACTTTCTGGGAACGGAAAGCCTGTGTCCTTCACAAAGAAAATGGCCTGCTTCTCATTTTATAGAACAACTGTAGGAATATATAAATCAGTATATGTCAGAAAATGTAACATTTTTTCCTTTTTTTTTTTTTTTTTGTTTAAAGCCAGTTTAATGACTGGGCTTCTGACTTCTTGATATCAATCCCAGGTCTTCAAAAAAACCCTGGATAAGCTGCAAGTTCCCCACCCCCAGTTAGAGCCTCTTTGCCTGCCTTTGCTTGTGTACTCTATCGGTTTCACAGTTCATATACTTGTGTTTTTTTAAAATCTCCCCCTGCACTCTGGTGGGAAACATGTCTGCAGTTTCCTTTTAAACACACAAGGCTTGATTCTGCTCTCACAATGGCATAAATTGTGAAGAACTGCACTGAAATCAATGGAAGTAAAGACATGTAAAATGGGGTGAGAGAAGAGCCCAGCCTCTGGTTTCTATTTTTAAGTGAGTCTGGTTAGCCTAAAATTGTTCAATGTGCCACTGTGACTTTAGTTTGTAGATATCGGTTGCTATGCTTGTTTCTCTTCGTACATAATGTTTCATTTTCATATATAATACATTACAGCTAGTCCCCTAATCATGATGTACACTTATTTGATTTAATACCTCAGTAGTACTACATCAATTTTGGTAGTTAATAAGCAATATGCCTGGTAAAGTACTTACCTTACTAGGGTCAGATCCTACAAAAAGTCTGGGGTGTAGCTGTATTCCTGTGCAAGTCCTGAAGGAAAGAGGCTGGCTTGGCTCTTTTCATTTCCTTGTGGCTTTCTATTGCTCTAGTAGTTGTCGTCTGTGAATCTGGATCCTTGTTATCCAGGTTCAAGCTACTAATTCTACATAAATAAAACTTTCTCGGTTATTCTTTTTTCCTATGCTTGTAAAGTGTTCAGCTTCATTCTTATGTTTTGTATGTCCTCAAGAACTTAAACTTCAAATTTTCTCTAAACAGCTACGTACTTGGCAATAAACCTGGAATATCCACACAGAATTTCTACCATTGCCTAGTTTTGGTGGTTGCTCGCATTTGTTTATTTTTTGGCAATGGATTATGGTCCTTAATTACCATCAGTATTCAAACAACTGAATGAGATTATACAGCAGTGCTGTAAAACTGTTCATGCCAGCTATGATCTGTACATGTGTGGATATCTTTGAGAACAGTCACCTCATTCATTAACCAGTGCAACAGACTCCAACTTTACCATACTTAGTTTTTGAAATTAATGCAGCATTCTCTACCTAACTGAAATGTTGCTTTGACTGCCCCTTTTTATAGTTTAAAAAAATAAGATGAAATAGTTGACTCTTGTAATGTATTCTAACTTGGAGTATATCTATTGGTTTATTTGAATTTGTTTTCTACTTGAGTAGCAAATTGCAGGTGCCTACAAGGGAGTCTCTTTAAACATTAAGAATGTGGTAGGCTTAGTATATCACTTAAATTTTATCTCTGATTTGATTGAGAGTGAAAACCCCGTGGTGTTTAGCCTTTTGTGCTCTTCAGTCCTTGAGCTTTCCCCTTCAACTTTAATCCCCAACCAGCCCCAAAAGCGAAGAGGTGGCTTAGCTAGTATGTGGTGGCCTTATGTATCAGGGATAGAAAATGCTGCAGAAGCTTGCTGTGCCGTGCGGGGCTGTAGTGTTGCAGACCTCAGTCTTCAGCATGGAGGTGATGCACAACTGACTTCTGACCTCTTGACTACAGCTGTTAACTCCGATAGCGAGTTCTCCCTTGTCCCTGCTAGGTTTTGCATTACTTACCATGGGGAAAAAAATCAATCATTTTAGATAGTGGATTTATCACAGTGAATTCATTGTAGCTTTAACTGTGGCAGTTTTGAAATATAGTTGTCCAACGGCGAGGTAGCATGACAATGGAGACTAAACCAAGGTGTGGTGTTTGCTGCTGCTGTGAAGTGCTGTGATCATGTGCAGTAGTGCTTGCCTATAGCTGATGTGAGGAGTGGTGAGGGCAGAGAAGGGTGTATGATAGGGATACATATGCTTGTCAAATAAATACACTCTTCTCAGCTGGAAGCTGGATGCTTCTCAGTTTTGTTCTGGTAGAGCCCTCCTTGTTGTGGAGTAGGGAACTGACAGCCTTCGAATGCAGAGATGTGCAGGTGGTCTGCTGGGTGACAACTTTTACTCACTTCCAATCTGATGGCTTTGAGACTTGTTCTGTCATATTCCATTTTTGGAGCATTTTTAAGCTGTTCCAAAAGTAGTTGTTGTGGAGGCTGCACTGCATGGCTGGAAGAGAAACTATGTTTGTTGTTATTTTCAAAGCATAAGGTCTGGTATGCAAAAGTCATCTTTGGGTACAAGATAAACAAAAGGGTGCCCTGGCTAGAGTATGAGAATCTCTAGGAAAATTAGGCTTTAATGCAAATTGGTATGTAGAGCAAGCTTGAAGAAAGACTGAAATCTTTACCAAGGAATATGAAGCACCTTATCAGTGTCATGGACAAAGCAGCTTCCATGGAGAAAGATATGGGAGTCAAAGAGCATCCTTCTGTCTTTTTATTAGCTGTAGTGGTTGACAGCTAGTCAAAGACAGTATCATGTAGTAAGGTTGGTGACTAAAGTTTCTGAAGAGACTTAAGTAACTTTCTGCCTGTTGGGAAACTAGTGGCGTAAGACTTGACCTCAGGAAATGGAGATGCATTTAGAGATCCAGAGTTTGAACTTGTTTATAGATAGTTTTGAGGAGTTGTCACCACAAAATACAGAGCTGATGTTGCAATACTTCTGCAAGACACAAATCTGTTTTGGAAGTAGCAAGAAACCCAAGGTAAATTTTAGGAAGCAGTCCTTCTAGTAACTAATTCCAGAGCCATTTGCTTGCAGTCTTCAGTTGTATGTAGGTATCTTCAAAAAATACGACTACTGAATAGGTCACTATGTACCCATTTCAGGTGTCCTTAAAAGCTAGCTTTTTCTCACAAATGCTTTCTGACACCAGGCCTCTGATAGATGGATAGATGCTTGGCACCTGTCTTCTGTGGCAGTCAGCAAAAATGGATGGGATCAGGAGTATGAATAGATTAGTCTTGAGTAATCCTTCTATTCAGTTACACATCCATATCATGGTGCACACTGTAAGAAGGTGTTTAAAACTCTAATATGCATGCGTTAAGGACAAAAGGGGGAGGGAAAATGAAGCAACATTTTAAATAATGCCAGCAGGCTCTAAATTTTTCTGGCTTTGTCCTGATTAAGGAAAGTAAAAATGATTTAAAAATTGGTGCACTCAAAGAGTGCATAGAAAAGATGTATTTCTTGATATCCTTCCAAAACTAGTATTTAAAGACAATTTTGTAACACTGATGTCTACCAGGATGCTGAGAGACATCAATTTTCTTTCCTGTGAAACAGTTCCAGCCTTCACCTACAAATTAGTTTGTTCTGAGATACTTTATGGAATAAAATAAGTATGAGAAGGTTACATTGCAAAATAATTATCTTTAAATTTCTGATAAAAAGATCTGCTGGTTCATATCTGGTGCAGATATGAATTTGTCCCTTAAGAAAAACATCTCAGAAGACATGTGAGCCTGAGTGCAAGCTGCAGCTGTAACACAGTAGATGCACACCAAGCACACTTCTGAAAAATAGCAGAGATCTTTCAGGCTTGTGGTTAAATTCATACTTCTGAACGTAGCTTGGGGAACACCTCTAAAAATGAGGTGTTTCTGTGGCTGTTGAGTCGATGCTGGAAGGTGTGTTTCCAGCATGGGGGGCAGAGCGTACCTGCCTGAGAAGGTGGATCTCAAGTCAGTGCTGTGCCGGCTCTCCTCAGGAGGCATGTTTGGGAATAGTCACCTTGAAATTGCATAGATGAGAAATATGCAGAATTAATAGACAGTCCCGGACTTAAATACAAAAATATGGGTCTTGAGCTCCAACCACATTTCTGGTTTTGTGAAGGAAACCAGACTGGCGGTATGGTGCCTGCCTGGGCGCTCTGCAGCTGGGGATGCCAGGAGGGCTGAGGGGCAGGGTGTTGGGACGGGGAGGGCAGGAAAACACCGCGAACGGGCTCCAAGATGGCAGATGTACTAGTTGGCGGGTGGGGTATGGGAAGCTCCCAGCCTGCGATGTCAGGGCTGTTCGCTTCCAGCGGGGGG
>KL257676.1:10938-24386 GCA_000699545.1 Podiceps cristatus | reverse complement strand
GGGGGAGGGGAGGGAAGTGTGCTGTAATTTTGGGACATTCTGTTCTGCTCTCTGAACCCCAAACATTTAGTTCAAATTTAGTTTTCTTGATCCTTCTTTTCTCTGAACAGAGACTGTGTCTAATAAAAACAATGAAATACACAATAAAGATTAAGCTATTTCAAATGTTTCCAACAGCAACCGCATAACGTGTGTACAGGGAAAGCACGAAATGAATTCTTCAGTGATAGCCTTATCATACGTAACAGCCCAAAAGACCCCTCAGTGTGACTAACTAGACATGGTAGGAAAACCAAGCGGTAATATGTACAGAGGGCACTGGCAAACAATGGAAATAACCATCATATAGGCATACTATTATAGGGAGACATCCAACAAGGAAGTGATGAATACATTAACGGAAAAATAAGCAGAGATCAATGGAGGCCACAAACGAGGATGGAAACTATGCTACCCATTAAAAATAGTGAGAAAAGCAGTGTAAGGCAGTATTTCTGAAATTTCCATGTCTCCTACATTATCAACATATGCTCTTTAAGCATCACTATGATCAGTTTACTTATTGCAACAATAGATGAGTAATTACTTAACGCTGTAACGGATTGTATTAAATCTTCTTGAAATGTGATGAGTCTAACAGCAACCCGGCATGCAGAAAAAGCATTAAAAAAAAAAAACCCTACATAATTAGCCTAATTTCTGGAAGAAGACATCAGAAACAAAGGCAGCCTCCTCCTTAAACACGGGCACAGGTCGCCCCATGAACACAGGCACGTGCTATACATGTGAAGGAAAAAGGGTCTTTCAGTGACTATTCCTGCAAGAGGAGAATGTATGACCAAAAAACCCGAGAGGAAAAAACCCAAACAGGCCAAAGCAACCCCCCACGGAGGCAGAGAAGCAGAGGGAGCACAGCATGACTATGCACTGGCCTCCCAGACCCCACCCCCTCAGGGAGCATTTTGCTTTCCACATAAAGAGTATCTATTTGGGGTTCTGTCCCATTCTCTCCATCTCCCTCCACCCACACCCCTCCTCCCAAACACACACAGCCCCCCAGCGCAGCAATACAGGATTTTGCATATTGTTTGCTGACATGCAGGGCAGTGCCACAGATACACCACTCACACCATTATTTGCTTGCCCTCATTAGTACAGCTTGCCTTGCCTTGAAATTTTGCTCAACTGTTTGAGTCCAAGAAGGCAAATTCTATTATTTGGTAACTGCAGAAAAGATGCTCAGCAATGTGAAAACAACATTAAATTGAAAATGTTTCATAGCCGTTACGTTAGTGATTTGTTAAAGTCAGGGAGCAGCCTTCAATGTCTGAAATGTAGGTCTCGCATTCAAAAAAAAAAATGCAGCTACGTAACTCCTAATGTGCTTAGAAACAGGACTCATTATTTTAACACATCTACTAAAACCATTTTCCTCTAGGATGTGATTACAGGTACTTGAGGAACAAACATGTGGCCTTAAGACAGAAAACCTCCGAAACCTGCCTACTGCTTTGCAATGAATCGCATCGCACCATATTCACAATTCTCCATTGTACCTGCTGACTGTGATCCTGTTAACGTCACCTTGCTCACAAAGAACTTAACAGACAATAAAACGAATAGCAAGAACAAAAAATCCCATGATAAAGGGAAGTGCATCTGTAAGAATATTCAATATTCTGCCCATGCGGACAAGAACTGGGTCAGAGTTTCTCCCAGAGATATACCTGTCAAAGCTACGTTACAAATATACAGCTATAAAATGAATTAAGCAATCAAAAGAGACAAGATCTAAACTTTGTTATCCTTGCTTCATTCTACAATAGAGAGAAGAATGAAGGAAGAGATTGATGCTACTGAATAAGAGACACGTCATCTTCTCCTGCATTATTCTTCATCATGACATACCACGAGCAGGGATTAAATAGAAGCCCAGATAAGTTCAAATGATACAGCTATCAAACTTCGGTGTTTCTAATAGGCCCTTCACAACAGTATTTGCACTATTAAAAGGAGGTAATGCAAAGACTGGAAAATGAGTGAGAGAAGAGAGTAAAAGAAAATTTGTTACTCTGAATCACTTAACAGGATAACCACGGGGAAATGGGGATAGGAAGGAAGAGGCAACACTAACATTGTGTTTAATTTTGTCTCCTCCCAGTCAGCAAAGCACATAGGGACCGATTCATCTCTCCTTTATCTCGCATAAATGATAAGGAACTCCACAGAAGACCACAAAGTTACACCAATATAAGTAAAAGAGATTTTAAAGTGGCCTTCGATTACTGCAGATTGTCCAAATTACTTTCATGATGAAACGAAAGGGACTCTTCTCCACAGGGGTGGAGAAAACTTGGCTTTATTAACACCCCGTTCCAGCCATGACCCAGGAGGCCTCTGCACAATGAAGCAGGAGGGAAGCTGGGCTACCACCCTATTAGTGCCTTCCCTGAGAGCAAACACACCCTCCAGGTACAACCCTTATTAGACATCTGAGAACCCATTTCCAGTGTGGCTCCACATGTTCTTTTAAAGAGGATGGTGTCAGAGCCCAGTGAGAGACCCTGCTCTCCCTGCTGCAGTCACTCTTCACTGTTGCTCCCAGCCTCAGGCAGTAAAATAAGGGGCTGCCTCTGAGATCCCGGATGCCAGCAGAAAATTAGCAACAGCCTCGTCTTTAATAGCAACCCTGCTTGTAACTACAGCATATGATTCTTCCTCTGAGAAATGGGATTTCTTTAGGAGAGAGATTATAAAGCATTGTGTTTGTTAAAGAACCATCACAGTAATAAAAACAATAACGTAATACAATCAAGCAGTAAAGCTAATAGCGCCTTCCATTCACAGATCTGAAGTTTAATGACTCAAACCTGGCAGCACCCTGGGAGACTTGAAAAAAAGAGGTTTTCCTAGCTTTTAGAAAAGGGCAAATGAACACACACAGGTGGATTAAATTATGATCTCTTCAAAAGCAGGAGAACAATCTGGCTGAGGTGGGGAAACTCCCAAGTTTCAGGCCAATGGTGACATGCTGCCCTTCTCAGTAGTATCATTTGATCAAGGAGACCGTGTTATTGGGCACCTCTATCTGTGCCACCCAGAAAAGTTACAGCAGCATAAAACAGAAAGCTGAGTTAGGCAGAGATGTTCCAGTGTGACTCTTGGAGTAAAAAGACACCTCTTAATTTACTTTTGTAATTTGAAGATGTATAAACTCTGACAAAAAGTCACTATTACACTGCAATAAAAGCATCTATGCAAGGAATGATGTTTCTAACCATCCTGCTATAATTACATGAATAAAACTAGCAAGATTTCCCTATATGAACAAGCTCCTACTGCCTCTGGTAATAAATTTGCGGAATTAACTAAAAAGGGATTAAATTTGTTTCCAGTTAAATTAACTTTGTAGCAGAAGGGCCTGAGTGTTAAATGTTTGCCATTGCTGTATTGCACTTCCCTGATAAGTATATATTATATATACAGTGCCAAGAGCCACTGGCACAACAAACTTTCACCTCTACTTGCTACGAGCTGAAGCAGGTTAAACTCATGGGGCACCTTGCTTGTCCTTGAGCTTCAATAATACTGCTGTCATGGAGCTGAGCTCCTCCAGAGCAAAGTGACAGGAATCCATTTCCAATCCTATTACACGTACCCTGTCCACAATGCCAAGCTTTGCCTGTGCCTCCATTTAAACTCTTCTATTTATAGGTATCACCCTATAACTTGCCGTGCTGCAAGTCCACGGCATGTGGGGCCAACTGATGGGGAGCTTTTGTGCTTTCTGTGTGGAATAGGTATGTGGTCTATATTGGGAGGACCGCAACCATAGTCTCAATACATGTCACCATGATGAGCCAAATTCAATAAAGAGAAAAGGAAAAAAAAAAAAAAACCCACAACTTTTTTGGAGATATTTCCAGATACATTTATAGTTTCCCACAGCAGTTCAAAAGCTGTACATTTTACAGCGTGAGAAGAGAAATGTTGAGGGGACATTCTGGGCTACCTCATGCCAGCAATGGTGGGGGGGGGAAGTTGCAGGGCTGAATTAGATGTCTCCTCCCTTCCTGGCCAAAGCCACAGCAGCCCCATTGCCAGTGTGCAGTAGCCCAGGAGAAACTACAGGGAGAGGAAGGCCAGGGAGGATCTGCAGCTCCCTACCATCACGGGGACCCACCACAGCACACTGCCATGCCACCACTGCCACCCCGATACTCACCCCAAACGGCTCCGCGGCAGCTGCCAGGAAGGGCCGCACAAACCAGCTCACAAAGCCAACAGCAGCACGGGGTGCCCATTTTGATCCTACTTGCTCAAGTCCTGCAACCTCCTCACCAAACCTCTCTGGCCAGTGGCTTATGGACAGGTGTAGCTACACATTATTGGGGGAGAGGAGGAGGAGAAAGTTGTTCATAGAATTTGTAGCTCTTTTTTGCTTTTAAGTATCCTTCATGCATAACAGTAATATCTAAAGAACTGCACATAGACCCAAACATCCCATTCACCCGAGCCATGGATTTGAAGGTCCAAGTCTCCCATTGCTGGGTTTGAAACCACTTAAATCCCCCAATACCACGGGACTCACTGATGATTTACAGTGAAAAGTAAAATCAGATCTGAGAGAGAGGAGTCAATGTGAAGCATCGCGAGCACAACAAATGCATCTCAGCAGACGTGCGAAGCAGCCTGTTGTGCTTCATTACCAAGTGAGAAGAGGTTCGGTGGGCTCCCGCAGGCGGGGGTCGGCTCACACGCGGCTCAGCACAGCGCCACACCTTCCTACCATGCCCTGGGCCACCAAAGCGCTTTACACACCGTCTCAGTGTTTCTCAGTCAGCGGGGAGGGAGTGTGTGCTGCAGGGAAAGTGGAGTGACACCCCGCTTCCCTAGACCAGGAAGGTATAATCTGTGGGTCGATACAGGGCACAATTGGTTTCATTTCCCTGAAGCACCAGTGAAATGCTAATAAGCTGCATCCATAAGTAAATACCCTGTAGCAGTATCACCCCTTCTGTGGATACAACCCTAAGGGAAGGTGGCTACGGGTCCCTCTTACCCCAGAATATCAGCTGGCTTCAGAGTGAGACAACTGCCAAAGCCAGAGGGCCAGACTCAGCCTGCCTGCTCCCAGCCCATGGCACCTCGCATCCCCCTTACAGCTGTCAGAGACAGCTCAGGAGCCACCAGCTGCCCCCTTGGTGCCAGAGGAATGATCTCAGGAGGCCGGATCCCACCACTTGGTGTAGCTGCCTGTGCCAGGGAGCTCAAGAACTGATTTTGGCACAATCATGCACAGACCCCAGCACAGCCCACTGCACTGAAGGGGAATGCACAGAGGATTGGGAATTTGAGCTGCATGTGTTACCTGACAGCTTGGTCTTCAGCAACTAGACCTGCTACCCACCTCAGAAAACACAGGATGCTCAGGCACGGACTGGGATTTCAGGAGTCCTGGGACCAACAGTACCCTGAGGCACGAGCCTCACCATTGCCTTCACTGCCAAAGCTCAGTGAGCCAACACAGCCGCAGGAACAACCAGGGGGGAAGACAGAGCAAAGCCCACATCCAAATAGCCGCAACTGTGGACTGTGAATCAAAGACCCTGATATATTAAAATGACTGAGAACACACACCTGTGATCTCTAGCCTTTGTGAAAGCAGAGATGAGGAATTGCACGGACTGTACCATTGACTACTAGCTACAGAGCTACGGCAGAAACTCATTAATGCAGTTAGAAAGTTTCTATTCTTAGTCTGAATTTGGATGCTCCTCTCTTGTGCACATAGACCGTGGTTGAGAAAGTTAAATAAAAACCATTTCCTTATATAGCAGAAAGCTTTTAGGCTACAAGCATCCCATACCAGAAGGATTTTCAGCCTAAAAATTACATTATGATGACAATTCAGACACTAATTCTTTGTTTAAGCCCTGTGGATTGAGCAGTTCTTAAAACACAATTCTTTTAATAAAAATAATAATGAAAAATAAATCCATGTATATATGGAAAAGGATTATGGAAAAGTCTCTCTTTAGGAGGGAGAAAAAGAGTTGAACAGACTTTACTGAGAATTTACAGTATTTTATAGTTCATGATGCACGTTTCTACTCTTTTTTCTTTAAGATTATCCTACAGAATACTAACAACCTTGCTCCCTACTACTGTGCATGGCTCAGAAAAATCCATACATGTATACTTTTGTGTAAAGGTTCACCTTCCATGAAAGTCCATTTTTTTGAAAACACAGCTAGAACTAAGAAACAAAACCAGTCAACTGTCTAGAGATGCAGCCGAGTGTAGGAGGTTGTACTTCCTAAAACACCAGGAAACACAGTTTCAGTAATGCTCTTCTACACAATGTACCTACTTAAGTTCAAGTGTCAGTAAACAGGGAACAAATATCATAATTAATCTGCAGGCCACCATCCCCACCCATTACCCACAGACTAGTTAGTTGGGGCTCATTTTCCTGCTTAACACTGATATAATTGACAAAGAGCATCGGCCTGATGGAGCAAAGGCTGACCTGGCAGAGCTGGGCTCACAGGAATCTTAAGAGGAGCTCTTTCCTTCTCTAACATCTTTATCCAAAAAGCAAAAGATCCTTCCAGAATCAAATTCTGCAATCCCTGTTTTAAAGAAGAGAAATTATAAAGATACTGAAAGGTTAAATAATTTGCTTACATTTTTACACTGAATGAGGAGCAATCTGAAGCTTCACTTGTGGGTCTCTCGTCTACCCACCAGACTTGTGGGTTTATTTAGTAAGCCAGGTGGGGTCTCATAGATAAATATTCACTTGTGAGTGGGCATCAATAAAAGCTTAATAGGTCACAACTTCCCCCCCCCAAAAAAAAAAGAAAGACCAACATTAAAATAAACATGGATGCACAGGACCAGCATCTCCACTCAGAGAAATGCATCTTGCATTTAATTCTGAGCACAGGAAAGTCATTTTTAAACAGTTCTGCTGAAGAGACCAAATCTACACACAGAGTTCCTGTGACAATCCTGACCCAACGCACTCACAAACCTCTACAGCTCCACGCAGCCACCACCAGCACCTGTGGTGCTAAACCACAGGGCCAGTCCTGTCAATGTCTTTGACAGCGAGAAAAGAAAGCTGTGAAAATGGGACCTTTATGTTTCGTAGGGTAGCAATACAGGAACGAACACTGGGATAATGCGTTTAACACTGGTAACAAAGGTACAAGCCAGTTTGCTTGACGAAGCCATGCTGGAGTGTGTGGAATTTACGTCTAGAGATGTACCTTTATACTGGGAGGCCGCGGTCCATCACAGCCATAGGGCACAGCTTTATGTCCTGACCAAACGCGGTCCATCACAGCCATAGGGCACAGCTTTGTGTCCTGTTACAGACCAAGGTATTCTCTCCTAGCACATCCATGACAGCAGTCGCAAAGGATGCAGGAGAATCCCTCATTTGTGGGCTAGCTTAACAACCTTTTGCTGAGAGGGAGCATCAACACAGTGTCCCACGCCATGATAAGTTCCCCAGTTGCCCCAGTTTAGGCTGGGCCTCCCTACATCCAGCATTCTTTGTGCCCAAGGGCAAGGGTAAAGAAGGCAATAAAGAGAAGGTGTTGTCCAGGCTTTACTTCAGAGGAGACAAAACTGGTGTCCTGGTATTTGTGCGCTTTCTCCTAAAAACTCTTTTTAAAGGTTTCAAAAAGCTGTGAATTTGTAGCAAGAGAGAAGGAGCCCTGGAGGACAAAGCAGGTGGGAACACTGGAGGCAAAAGCACCGTTACTTGCTAGCACACGCAGGAGGGTGGAGAGAAATGGCTGCAGGCACTCCAATAAACCCTCCGCATCTCCTTGGCAATAACGCAGGCATCACTTTTTATTGCTGAGTATAAAAGTAGCGTAGAAGGCCCAGGAAGTCATCTGCAGAGCATTAAACCAGTAACACTGGCCAGCAGCTCAAGACGCTGGACAATCCTGGGTTAGCTCGCTGGCCTCATTTCTCATCAAAATGAGCAAAGGAGGCCTTGTTTTAGTAGATATTTTATATTAAATCAAGATAATAAAATTATTTCAGTATGAACATACAGAACAAAGGCAGAAGGTAAGGGATGCATCCCCTTAACATGGCCTGCATTTCTTAGGAGATATATCACTGGTTGAAGAAAAGAAACTGGGAAGACCTGCATCTACAAGACCTCTTGACATACGAAGAATCTGAGAAATCAGCCTTAAAATTTAGTATTGATTCCTGCAGACAAATTTCCTTAATAAATGTGAGTCCCTCAGTCTGAGATTAAGACAGACACAGACTAAGGAACTGGGCCCATGTTTTGTTTTGGTTTTGTTGTGGGTTTTTTTTTTTTTCCAAAGGGGCATTGTTGGTGCACTTGGCTAAAATGAAGATCATCTTAAAATGATGACATGTGCTCATTTATTTTGGTGTGGCAACCACCTAGGAATGCAGAGCAGAATAAATGCCAACAGAGTTCAGCCGCACTACCTTAAGTAATGCTTGATAAAGGTGTGTGGGAACTTTAAAGGTAATTTAGAAGGATTTTAAAAATTATTTTTAATAATTTTCATTAAAAGAAACAAGTTAAAAATTAGGTGAGAGAGTTTGAATCCAACACTGCAGTCTTATCACAGCATATGTTAAATATATGATAAAAAAAAAAAAAATCCATCTAGGCCATTACCTCTAAGAGCATCTGTGAATTTTTTAAACTGCCATTTCTGTAGACATCTGAATTGGTCACTGGAGGTGGTAAATAAGATGATTTGCCACAGATGCGAGGAACCGAATCCCGGAGCTGCACAGAGAACAAACGAGAGCTCTGTTCGAGCCACAGCGGAGCCTTCTTTCCTCCCTGTTCGAGGCCAAACGCACCCACAAACAGCTGCAATAAAGCCATCGCATCAGTTACGGCCCTACCACTGCTGGAGAACTGCACGAAGTTGCTTTTACTTGTTAAAAATTATTGATTTTAGGTTCCCTCCGTATCCATGCTCCACACAATTCCCCTGCATGCTATGCCATCTGCTGCAATTCTCCCAGGTTGGCTTTGGCATACCGTGACACACAAAAATCAATCAAAATTGCTTGATACGTCAGCACCCAAGGAAGAAGGGACGCATGTGTGATATCACCATTTGTTTCGTACTTTTGCTGCCTGCCCAGCTAGTGTGGAGACAGTACGTTTCACCCCTTTCCAACAATGTGATCTTATCGCAGGCAGCTGGCCCGCGCTCTGCACTTTCATTTTTATTGTGTGGGTTCTCAAACTCTGATGCAAATAGTCTGCCGAACATCCTCCCTCCACAGCGTGTGGCTTTTTTTTTTTCCGCTTCAACCTCCTTCCACGCGGCGCGCTCCAGCGTCAGGCTGGCTCCGGCCAGCTCCCATTGTTCACATTGTTATTTTCATGTCAAGGGCGTGAGAGGAATATTATACCTTTTTTTTTTTTCTTTTCTTCTTTTTTTTTTTTTTTTTTTTTTTTCAGCAGAACAGCAATTTAAAGCCCAGGCTTTGAAAATACACTTGCCATTTGCAGGAAAACAGCTACTAGACTCCTCGTAAGGCCAAAGATGAGGGACAGACCCACGTGGTTAAAAAAGGTGGATGCTAAAATAAATTAAAACAAGGCCAAAGAAAGAAGCTGTTTCCAGAAGAGGATGAAGACACCAAAAATTTAATTTGCTCTGCAGTGGCCTACATAGAAGAGGGACTGCCACAGCAGATTAGATGAGCGGCCCGCCGGGGCTGCCGTGCCCGCACTGCCGCGGCTATCTCTAAAAGCGCGAGAGAAACGATGCGTGTGAGCGGGAGTGACAAACGGGAAGAGGTAAGTAGCCAGCTAATTGTGCTGGGCTGTACATGGGTGGTACGGGAGCTACCTCCCAACGCCAGCTTGTGAGCAATACCACCACTTATTTCTTCTGGTGCAGCAATACAAATGTTGTATTCTGCTTCAAAATTGCCAGTCTTTCAACAGTAAATCCACAGTGTTTATTTCACGTGCCTCCATCTCTTGCTGTAGCAGTTGACAAGGTGTTGGGAAAGGAAGTATATCCTTTGATTAACTCTACATTTACTATACAAACTTAACAGTAAGCGGTGTGTCTTTTTTTTTTTTTGGGGGGGGGGCTTCATTCAAGAGGAAAAACTGGAGGAAATGAACATGTTTCTCTATTCCCTTCACAGTTTGGTTTGTTTTGTTTATTTTTAAAATATTTTTAGCTATTAATCACTTTCACAGTTCAGAAAGCCTCAGGCCTGTCTCCTGTAACCTTTCTTCTTTAAAAATCTCTTAAACACTGATCCCATCTCCTCCTGTGACTGCTTTTATCACATCTTTTCCAACTGCTGCCACTGAAGGAGTTTACAACCTTTCACACGGTATTCCAGCCCACCCCCAGTTCTATGCCATATAGGTTTATAGATTCTAGTTGAATTTTAATCCCCTCTTTAATACAACTGAGTATCCTAGCAACTCCAGTGGTTATTGGGGTTTCCCCAAGCACCCCCACCAGGTTAGCCACAACATGCCCTGAGTGTTCGGAGGGAGAGACCCCATGAGAATTCACGGGAACCTCTGGACCTTTGTGGGGTTTTCAGCTAATATGAAATCTCTCCTACTTCTCTCTCTGTACCTTCAGTGCCCTTCACCCTCCTCCTCCTCCTCCCCTCATCTGCACTGGTGTTTGCAACCCTTCAAGTGCTCTTCATCCTCTACACTCATGTTTTGACCTGAAGTCCAAGGGAAGTCTTCCAACCAGTTTCATAGGGCCTCAGGCCAGTTCCTAATTTACTTTCCACTCCCTCCGCTAAATCCTTCAAATCACTCCAATGTGCTTGGTTCAAGCACCAATTTCTCCTAACTACAAGCCCCCTCTTAACTTTGCTCTGCTCTGAGTTGCCGCCAGTCATCATTTGTTTATTCTGTGGCTTCCAAGCACGCCCCTTCTTTGGCATAGCAGATACCTACACTTCCAAATCTTACCTCATCGGTTCAGGGTGAATGCTCCTTGCCTAGTACCTCTATTTCCTTTCAAAGTTTCTTACAAAAGACTACACCAAAAAGATCTTAAAAAATAGAGGCACCTGGCCAGAAACTGGTTCTCCAGGATCCTACACTGGACTTTCCTCTCCCTAATTATGCTTTGAAGTGCCTCAGCAAGCAGTCAATAACAGGCACTACAACAACAACAACTTCCTCTCACCACAAACATTGGGGATGTCATTTTCCACCTGAAGAAGCATGCTGAGACTCCTCTGGACTTCACCAAGATTGGGGTGAAGCCCACAATTCATTATTTTTGTGATTCCACACTATTTATTCCATCTTCTTCCTTAGATACTTCAGTCTCTGTTAAAGAGACACAAGTTAAAATTGTGTTTACAAAATTCAGCTTTCCTCTCCCTGTACCAAGCAGTTACCCTGGAGCTTTGGCTCATGTTGAACAAACCCCAGGTTTCAATCATGCTCTTCTGAGAACAGATTCTAGCTAGATTCCAGCATGTCTCTACTGATGGTAATAGGAGGCTGTACTACTGACCTTAACATTTCTCACCTCTGCTGGCAACACATTGAACTAGACTATTCATCTGTTCTAAAACAGACACCTGTTGCATGCTCTTCCCCCGTCATATCCAGCAAACCTTCCTCTTCCTCTCATGTTGCATACATCCCCACACAGGTTCTCCTGGATGGCAGCCTACAGGACTGTGGCAATGGTACGGGGACTGGCAGCAGGAGGCAACACAAGCTCTAACTGGGTACAGTGGGTGGATGGGTCCCAGCCCGGCTCATGGTGACCACCTGAGACAGAGAATGATCAGCCTTTGTCTCACCCAGTTGCTCAGCCCTTCCAGGTGGGAGGGAAGGGAATGGTGGGTACCCCTTCACTAGCACGGGGTAGGGAAGGTAAGTTTGTTGGGGCTGTGGGGCGAGTCAGATGTGAGGAAGACAAGGACTGCTCCTTCCTCAGAGGAGTCACCCACCATCAGTGTGCAGCCACCACCGTTGCTACAGTCACATCTCTCAGGGAAGGCTTCCTGCCCATCCTGTCCTCTTATCCTGCACAGAGCATGTGGAAATGATGCCATTTGCCCCCAGAAGTTCACAGGAACCAGTATGTGTGCACAGGTGCACACAGAAGTACAACATGCAGCTACCAATGCTGTCTCCTAAAACTTTTCCTCATGCTGGGGAGAGGGAGACCCAGAGACTGGATGTAGGAAAGGAGCAGCAAGTCTTGGCAAAGTGTTTTGCTAATGGTCTGTTATTCTTATTAAAAAATAAGACTAGAAACATGATGAGGAAAATTGAATTCCCCCAGAACTTGAAGAATTTATCTGATGTGGAAAGAGATCAGGTCATCCATCTCAAGTTAGTATGTGCTACATGGCCTTTGAGTGAGATGTACTGAGACAGCCAGGGAGGCACCTCACTTTACACAAAGGCTATAACCACATACAGTTTGCTTTGTTTATAGCCATCAGTCCTCTAAACGCTAGTACCTTTGTCTTGGGCTTTGATTAATAAACCATCACTTTATTTTAATGCTAGGCCTACCTGACACTGTGGAACAAGATGAATTAGGGTGGAAAAATAATAAGGGAAGAGGACAGCTATGATGCAGGAATGATGTGCACACCAGAAATACGCTGCAAGAGCTTGGGGCAAGAAGATGGAAGGCCAGGGGGAGCAGGATGCCTACCCTTGCTGTAATTACAAAAATCTCATATAGCTTGTCCCTCCTCTCCCCATTCTTCCAAAGCAGCTACTGGGGTAAGGGCACAGAGCTCACAAGGGATATCTCCACACCCCGTCCTTCGTGTCACTTGCCACATCACCGGCAGAGGCAGGCCAGAACATCAGTTCACTTCCAGTCCTTAAAAAGGGGTAGATATATTTTAGTAGGCATCAAACCAGCTGTCCTTCATGCACCTGGTCTAGGTGACACATTTCTCTGGTGGAAGGATGTCAGGGACACCAGCTCTGCCCCACACCCTGAACCTGGACCACATGTATAGAGAAGATGCAGGCCTCTATGCCCTACACCGTTCTAGTAAACTTTGCTGCTTCTTTCAGCCTTATGCTCTGTGTGCTCATAAAATATAGTTATAACCAGTATCAAAGCATTGGTAATCACTTAATAGTAATTAACCAGGCTTGTGAGGGGTACAGGTACCCAAAGAATTCTTTTTGGACACATTGACATCACTGAGGAAGAGTTATTTCTCAGTAAAGCTGGGGCTAATCCTTCCCACAGTTTAACTCCTCCCCCTGAGTTTTGATCACACAATTGATCAAATTGGGCCAAAAAGCGAGGAAAAGGTCTGAAAGGAATAATAAAAAAAAAATAAATAAAATAATAAAAAGCGCACTGGATTCCATTTTTAAAAAGTGATATTAAATACTCTTTGGATTTGTCAACTCTCCAAAATAGCTT
>KL257676.1:0-10919 GCA_000699545.1 Podiceps cristatus | reverse complement strand
TGCTGGGGAATGGTGCCTTTGACTAGTCTCTTGTGTATTTCTTTTATTGTGAGAATTACGTGAAGAATTAGACAAATTTATGAACTACCCAAAGAACACAGTCAGTTACTCGCAAGCAGTATAAATGACACATGCAATCAATCTGATAAATTCACTGCAGACTTACTCCCATCTAGCTGGGTCCTGGGAGGCCTCATTGGCAAAGGCTCCCCAACGAGCTAAAAAGAGAAGACTGAGGATGGAGTGGGGAGCAACATCCCATGCTTTGGAGGCGACCACTCTGTTTCCTAGCGGGGCTGGGTTTCCGACCCCTAAAACAGGCATAAGGGGTGAAGATGTGAAGAAAAGTGAATGACTGTGGATGTGACCCACTAGATAAGGAAGTTCCCATGGGAAGCCAAGCAGCTCCCTGCTGGGGATTTGTGATTTCTCCCTGTCCTCCCAGGTAACACAGTCCTGCCAGAGGCATGGTCATGCCTCTCCTTAATTTTCTCCTTCTCTGATGCAGAAGATGACATTTCTTAGACTTCCCTTCTTGACCTCTGCATTTTATTAGCTGCAAGACTTCAAAGCAGGTTTTGTGCCAAATGCAAACTTGGTTTGGAAGGGTTAAATTCTTCTGTAGCAGATGCCAATAAAATTCTTTAAAATCATAGCCAATCCTCAATTGCTGGTGACAAAGACTATTCTCAGCACACAGGGATGCCAGGAATACCCTTCTGCCTCAGTGTTGCCGTCAAGGAAAACATTGGTCAGTGATGATCATTTTTCTGTGGCACACTTTGCACGCACTGCTTTGGCTGACCCTGGCAGGGACGGTAACACTGGTGAGAGGGGTACACAGAGCACCTGTCAGAAAGCTACCTCTCTCTAACTATAAAAATAACAATGCCACGGCCAGAATAACCGCCTCCATGAACCCCATGAAGCTGAGGGCTCAGGAAGGCACCTAGGCAAATTCCTTAGTCCTACCTTTCATGAACCAGCTCCTAAGAGGAAGGTACATGGGTGAAGGAGGGGAAGGTGCAGAAAAGGGAGGACGTATAACTAGGTATGCAGATCAGGTGGTCAGGGCTGTCCAGGGGTACTCGATGGGCAGCCCTGCCCTTGATTCCTGCAGCCAGGGCAGAAAAATACACCAGACCTGTTGCTCGGACCATACCGGGCTCATCAAACCTGCTTCTGCCATCAGGAGGAGCAAGGGGATCCCAGCTGCCTTCCCCAACTAGCAGGGAAACATCCAGGATGGACACAGCTGGCATACCACAGGATGTGGTGCCCATCCGAGGCATCTTCCTGGCAAACACCCCTGTCTTCAGTGCCCCTATTACTCACAAGGACAGCTGACCAGTGAAGATCTTATTCATCTCATCTTCCTGCATTCTTTCGGCTGAAATGAGACATCTTGCCCAACTAGCACCAGGGGGTGCGGTAGATATGACCATACACAGCACCAAGCAGTATGTGAAAAGACAAAAAAAAATCCAAACAAAACCCCCCCCCAAAACCCCACCCCAAACCCAGAAACAAACAAAAAAGCCCACAAACAAACCAACCCCCACACTTTATAAAACCCATTTTTGGCAGCATTCATCCCTTGCAAAATTTTATCTCACTTAGGAAGTTTCCTGAGGGACTTGGGCATACACAAAAGCCATCTTCTTTCTGTTACCACCATTATCCTTCAGTCCTTGTGCCATGTCCTCCTTCCCCACCTCTTTCAGAGCAGGCAATGCCTTGCCCCCAGGAGGGATGCTCCATCTACTTGGAGCCTTTGGAAATGCTCGTTAATTACCTCCCTTTCCCCCAGGACCTTTTTTTGTCCTCTTATGTGCTTTTTCTTGCCTCCTTCCTTGCTTGTAATCCTCATGGCCTTCATTTTCTCCTTCCACAGCTCACTGAAAAACCCCCCTGCCCTGCGTGAAGGCCTCCTGTATCCCATTACCATCCACAGGAACCTCCTAATCCCTTGTGCTCAGTTTTGAGACCACACAGGTGAAATGCAGATGGAGGCCTCCCAAGGCATCAGACTAAACATATCCTCTGACTTTCAGCTAACCTTCCACTGAGCAGCACTGTAATACTCACTTGCAGACACTGTAAGTGCAGAAGCACTTTTTAATAGTAATAAAAATAATGTTCTTTTCACTTTGCTGAAAACATGGAAGATTTCCAGAAGCAAGTCAGGCAATCAGCCTCCCCTCTACTCCCACTCCCGCAGGCATACGTAGGGAAGAAGTTCACTTTCTGACATGGAAGCCTGTCATTCCCCCAACCCCTCTCTCTTCTCCGATGCCCACATAGATGCTTTTATACTTTTTTTTTTTCCTGCATGCCTTCCCTCCTTCAAAGCTTGACTGAACCTCCCATCCCAATCACAGGCCTCTACATTCAAGGTGTAGCTCAAAAAGTAAAAAGAGCATCTTTTTATGAGGCCACAATAATGTGCTAGGCTCTGGCTCAGTGAAAGAACAGACTGGTCAGCCTCTCTACACCATCATAAATTCACTTTAAGTGATAAAACTATTCATTCAGTCTGTACTACCTCCTCTGAAAAAGACTGCGTTGGCCAATTATTTCAAGGAACGCTACTTGACAAATGGGAACTCATTTACTGAATTGTTTTATAGGCCAGCATACATCAATTTTGCATAGGCTGTTTTGGTTTTAGAGCTAATTTCTAATCCTAACTCACATTACAGACACACATCTCTGCTTGGATTAATGAAGATCTTAGAACCTTCTGCTCCATTACCCTCTGTTACTGATTTATAAAAGAGGTCATGAAGCAATGCTCTTAATGATAGTGAGGGGGATATTTATCCCTTAATGCCATTCCTAGTTCGTACACCTAAAATGCAAATAGAGGAGAGACATGAACATTTTGGGGGACAAAGAGATAATTTTTGCTAGCCACATGGCATTCTTCGGTGGTGGATGCAACCCTTCAGCAGTTGACCTGTTTTTCTCTCCATAACGAGCATTTTTGTCAGTGATTCCTCACCCTTTAAAACAGTAACTGGAAAGAGGAGAAAGACCACTGTCACCCAGCACTAAGGGGACAGAGTGCTGACAGATGGAGACAGGAAGACTGTACAAGTCCTGTGGGTAAGGACAAGAGGTATGTGGGAGAGCACCAAGGAAAGACCCCAGGCCAAGTGAGTCCTCCTGTGGGGACTAACCAGGCTGCTCAGCCTCCTCAGCTGAGAGAAACCACTTGGGCTGATTTTACACAACTGAAGTAAAAATGCCCAGGTCAGCTGTGACTCACTGACCAGAAATACCCAACAAGGTGGTTAGCATAACATTCAGGATTTGCCCCTTCCAAGCCTTCAACTGCGTGATGGGACAGAAGTCAGCTCCTGGCAGGAGAAGGAAGCAGAGGAAAGACAAAAATGCTGAGTTACAGCAACAGGACGGGATTGTTGAAGCAGCCAAAACAGCCAAGGTCCTGGCTCTCAGGAATTTTCCTTCAGCTTTATTTGAACTGTAACCCCAAACAATCCCACTCCCACCACAAGTTTCCCATAAACAGGAAGCTGCAGGGACACTGATAAAAAAATGACAGCTTCACAGCACCATGGAGGGGAATCCCAGGATGTTCCTCTCACAGGTGGTCACTGCTCTGCAAGCGCCAGAGAGCTTCAGACCTTGGGAGAACAGACCATATTTCCACGTGATGAGTCCTTGGTAAACAGAGACACCTTTTCCCCACAGTGTGCCCTTCACTGCCTGCTTCCCCACACCTCCCAGCATCTGCCCACAGTTATTTTCACTCAGAAAATTAGACTATCAAAAAAGGTTATCTTCATTTGAAATGGTTTACTTAGTCTCATCCATGTCCAATTTTAACTCTGTTATTTTTGAAAAGTTGAGTAGCATTGGCAAACCAAAAGTGTTTGTCTTTTACTTATCTGCAACAACATCACACACAAAATATGCTGTCAAAAGCAGGTCTGCTTCTTTCCAAAAGCACCAAGGAGCTAGTTGGGTAGCCCATAGAACGCACTGGGAGATTTACCTGGGGCTGGTCTCTGTGGCATCCAGGTACATCTGTCTCTGTGTTTTATACTAATTGGGCAGAAACAGAAAACAGAAGTTACGCGACTTCCTTTATGTCACACAAAAAGAATTAACAGAACAGAGAAGCCCTGACTCCTTCAAGACCTGTAAGTGACACCAAAGAGGTGAAGGGGCCACATAGATGGGTGTATGTGACACCAGGAACCATACCCTACTTGCCAGTTTGTACAAGTCTGCTAAAATAGGATGCACATCTTAGAGGGCAGACTGATTCTTGCCGTTTTTGAGAGAGTTTGAATAGGAGGTTGTGTACCATGACTCAGTTAGTGCCCTTGTTTTCAGACTTGGGAATAAGAGGTTTTATGATTTTTGTATTAAATACTTTTGGTATACAGGGAAAACTATTATGGTCTACTACATTTTTTCTGTATTTTTTATTTCTTTATATCAGCTTAATTTTGGTAAAACATGCCAAGAGAAGCACAAGAAGCATACAGCATTTACATTAGTAGCTATAGAACAAGAGAGCTATAATCCATACTGTCGAGCATTTTTCCACCAAAAACTCCCTGAGCCACTGAGGTCAAGGGGAACTTTACTCTTGCTGAAGCCCTAATCTATCTGGATTCTTCAAAGGAGAGGCAGAGTTGCTCTGTCTTCATAGCATGAGGAAGACATATATATTCACCAGTAACTTAAGAAGCAAATTATTTTGCAATTAACATGGGCTTCACAGGTACAAGTAGAACCAGAGTAATTGGGTCTGACTGGGTCAAAATAGTATTCAATCTGGACCACTAAAAGGGAATAAAAGGAGAACCTGTTTACATTTTACACAGTACTACTGGGAGGCCAGATTTCCTTCCCAGCAGTGCTGAGATGCAGGGCCCTGCTAATTCAGTAGATGTTCAGAGCTGGACGGGACCTTCCCACCGCTCCCCGAGGCACGGCTAATGAGCGCCGCTGTGCTACGGAGCTGCCAAAAGACTCAACAGGACTGCTCCATTGATGCTGATGGCTGTGACTTCTGCAGTTGAGTAAAGACAACAAAAATGGATTCTCTACTTGCAGAATACTACTGGCATTTATTTGCCCCCACACGCCATTATTTCTAACCACCCCACATCCCTGCATTTTAGCCGGAACCTATCAGTTCCCAATAGCCAGGTCTTTCCATCTGATCCTAGGAAGAAGCACTTGTAAGAAAGCTGTCAAGTAGCCAAGAACCTCACAGCAAGAAGGACTTCCAGGAACTACTTGCACAATAAAAATGCACGCACATGCAAACAGGTAGATGGTGATTCACTACTGACCCTAGACAGTTCATGCAAACACAGAGCTACTTGATCTGTGTGTGGAAATCCCCTCTCAGCTTATAGGGGATGCCTGGGCAACATGAGGTGAGAGTAGAACTTGTTCTGCATCAGTGCCTCAAACCTTTCCAGGACAAGAAAGGCAAGACCAGACTAGCACATTGGAGAAACCACTGCAAGGGATCAGTCAAAGCAGCTCAGTGACAGATCTCCTACAAGCTGAAAGCCAAATCAGCCCCCACTCTGTCTACAGATTTATAGAAACCTAAGGACTGCCCAGCTCCCTGGGCATGTGAAGCCCAGCGAGCCCAAAGAAACACATCCACCTTTTCCAGATTCACTATAGCGATGGTAATTTCTCACATATACTCTGACACGATGGCTCAAAAGCCATGCAGCTGAGCAACCAGAGCTGAAAACACTCTTCCTGGGATTACTACCATATTGTAAGCCATCAGCTTTGCCTCCATTATATTCCTACACAGACGCTTGGAGATTTTTTTTGTTGTTGTTTTGTTATTTTAATAAAGTCTAAGTGCTCTATTTTCCATTAATTTCTTTGCAGACATATTTTCCAGCTGCTTCTTATTATCACCTCTTCAGTCAGATCGTCCTTCCCAAAAACATGATTATAGCGAAAATGCCATTTACGGTCCCCATGTTTACAGCATTTCTAAAGCTGACAGTTCTTTCTTTGGGACTGATGGAGGGTGAGTGGGGCAGGGAAGTTAGTTGTTTGTTTTAAAATAGGCAGGCTTGGGGAACAGAGAATGAAACCTCATAGGGCTCAAGCACTCAAAAATTGCACAGAAACAGTTTAATAGCACTAAAGGTTGATTCATGTAAGAAATGATGCATCAAATGCATATTTTTTACTGTTGCATCAAGAGCTCGGGCTACATGTATGTCCTCATGCACAGTCAAAGCCTGCAATGCAAACAAGGCTGAGTCAGCCCGCAAAAAGGCTGTTTCATTCTCTGACATAAAACATATGTTAAGAGCATGCTCTCTTTACAAATTTCAGCAAAAATTCAGAGTACATTGATTTAGATACCAACATGAATTCTGACAACAAATTCCTTGAAGAAGATATCTCTGTATCTTTCCAGCCTGTGCTCTAAGTGGTTGCATCCCAATAAAGAAAAAATGCATAGTCCAAATTCTAAGGCCAAAGGTTACAAAGTATTTAGTAATTTTAGCTATCCCCTCTGAGATGCTTTGGATATGCCAAAGTTGCAGAAGATGAGAGCTCAGCATTTTCTAAATGTCAAGCTCTTTCCAAATTCAGATGGAATAGCTTAGGCACCTAGTTCTATATTTGGGCACATTCAAGTTTAAATACTGACAGTTCCAGCACATAGTAATAATTCATACTCTTTCCTGAGATCCAGATTGCTATAGTCAATACAGTTAGTCACTTAAATGTAAGCAGCTTGATTTCTTAGGTATTCATTGGCGTCTCTTTCAGTTGCATTTGCTCATCACCCCTGAAAATCATACTATTTTTATTTATGAGTCCAAACACAGAATTAAGTGTAGCATGATGTTTAACAGTCATAACAAGTGCTACTGGCCAGAGGTCTTGATACTTTGCAATAGTAATGAAGTATCACAATCCTTTCATAGATGAGAAAAATTAAGTGAGAAAAACATCTTATTCCAGTGGAGATGGTCTAAAAAAAGAGTACTGCTTTAAATGGGAAATGTGCAAAGAATGCAGTATTACAAGCCTCTACAAAGGCAACGCACTGGAGACCCTTCAATAGCCAAACATGTCACTGAAGTTTGGCAAGAAACTGGCCAGATACTTAACAGGGGCAAGGCTTACTTAGAAGACTAAAGCAAGCTACAATTGCATAGCAAGAGATCTGATCATTATCATCTAAAAGCAAAATAGCAAACATGAAACAATTAACCTTCTGACAAACAGTCTTAACAGGGAATTTCCCCAACAGCAAACTTGTGGACCAAGAGGTGGTTCGCCACTTAAGCAGCTCGTTTGAGAAATTTAATCCTTTTCCTGCAGCATCACCATGACAGTGCAAGGAGCCCTCCATCTTCATGGGCTCCACATGGCTCAGAACAGGAGTCTGTCTCTGCAGTGGTGAGGCCATCTCCCCCCACAAAACGACAAATTCATTTGTTAATTCGGCTATTTAAATCTAGACTGACTCTAAGGACCTCAGCAGACTTACTAAAAATTTATGTTTAAAAATGTAACTATAGGATCTCTTCCTCTACACTGGCAAACAATTTATTAGAGAGACTAACAAACCAGGCATAATGCCTTAATTGCATTTTTTCCACACAGGTCTCCACCTTTCACAACAAATCTAGCCTTGACATCTAACTGAATATTTCTACCCAGGAACCCAGGTAGGTAAGTTGGTTGCTCGTTGGCTGGCAACCCCACTGCCGTGTTTAAAGGTCTTTATAAACTAACGTCAATGCTTCACGTAATTGTTTTTTCAACCTGGTAAGGTTTCTGTGCACTCCAATTGTTCTATAGCAATGTGGTAAACACTTCCTGCAGACAATTTGTTAGGAAGTTTGGATTTTATATAACCCAGGAAATGAAGTCACCAGACCTGTGGGCTGCCTGTAATGATTCAGTCCCCTGGTTCCTGCAATGAGCAGGCACTTCAGACACAAAAATCCAGAGGCAATGATAAACTAGTGGAAAGAAAAAGGGTGCCTAACCGTTTCCCCATTCACTCTATTTGTATTCAGAAATTCAGAAAGTTGCAAAGAACTTCCACAGACCTCCAGCCATATATTTTTATCCTTTGTGCCAAAACCACAAGTAAATTCTGATCCCTCTCCTCCTTGTCTTCATTGCGTTGGGGAACAGAACGGGACAGACACGTAGGACGGGATTGAAGTTTCTGTCCATATCTTTTCACTAAAGCAGCACCACTTTTTTTCTTTACTTCATGTTTCTGTTGGTTACAAAATACACATGTCCGCTTCTATTAACTTCCCTGCTTTTGCATCATCAATCACTTCATCAATGCTCTGGAAAAATGCTATTTAGCTACAGCTAGCGCAGCATTCCCTGAAATGGCCTAAGGGCTCTGAAAAGTTCATAGCTTTCTAGTTCAAAATTAACTTGGATTTGACTACCTTTGGAGCCTTCTGCAGGTTTTGTTTGTTTCAGAAAGCCTTCGAGGAAATTCAGGGAAGTGCAAGATGCTTTCTGAGTTAGACTATTATTTGCATTTTACCTGAATAACTGTTTCTTGGGAAAAGGGATAATAAGGTCAAATTAAAGGGCAACTGATATTTCTGGAACCTGAAGAAAGTGGCAGACTACTGGGATCCTGCAAATAAGTGCTTTCTTCGTGCCCACCAAAGTCATTTCCACATGATTTACCAAGCACTGCCACATTTTGAACTTCAGTTATGGCACTATCCCTATACAGGTGCTAAGAATTAGATTTACACTTTTGTGCCTATTCCATGCCTTCTACTTCATCTAACATTATCTTTTTTTAAGTTTCTTTTATAGAGCAGAAATATTAGTTCTTGATGTAATCCTCTTTCTTGAAAGATTTTTTTGCCTGTCTTTATGAAATGTAAAAAGTTGTCTCCTTTGCTATGAGTCGATCTCCCGAGCCATGCTCTTCTGTGGCCACGGAAGCTCTTCTCTAGCTTTCACCACCATGCAGCTGTGGTGTGTGACCTCAACACGGTCTTCCCCCAAAGTCCTCTAACTGCACAAGAGGAATGAAAATATTAGTAAGCAGAACAACGTTTCCTCCCAATGGTAATAACAAATACCATTGCAGAGAAGGAAGAAAGGGGAGACAAAAGATAAAATGTAAAAAGACTAAAGGAATTTCACATTGCAGACAAAGGAATAATCTTTGGCTGCCTAATATCCTGGAAAATATTCCCCATTTAATAAAAATAAAAGTTTAAATCAGGCAATCTGCTCAATCCATGTATGTTCAAGTGGTAAGATCAAACCACAACATCATCTGCTTCTGAATCAAACAGCTTTGGGGACAGTTACTGGAACCTGAGGACTTTGGCACGTCTCAGCTTTCTGCAAAGGGAGGTGCGATTGCTCTGCAAACCACCGTCAGTCCTTCTGTAGCAATACAATCTAATCACTATATGACCTTCGTTGTTGACACGGGTGGGCACACTTAGGTATCTTCTCCCTTATCCATCCAACACGAAGGCAGAAGGTACGGCTCCTACCATCCTATCGCTGTAGCAACGCCCTTCTCCCAGAATTATAGCATGACTGCAAATCTGGGTGTGCTGCTGGCACACACAGTTTAACAGAGTGCTACATTATCCTCGCACTGCTGCAAACACTATCAGGGCTTAGCACAAGCCAGCATTTGCCTGTGAACTCTGACTGACTCTGGATTCAGCAAAATGTAGCCTGTCCCATATCTGGCAGGTTTCTTTTCTGCCAAGGACACACAGAAACACCTGAGTTGGAGAGGAAAAGGAGGAGAAAACTGAATGTTTGTACTGGGGCTAAACAACTGGAGTGGTAGCAAGCAGCTGAGAAGAGATAAAGGAAAGGTCTGAGTCACCCTTGGTGCACTTAGACCCTGACTGCTCAGATCAGGCTTTACACTAGCCCCATTTCAACATTGCGTGTGAAGGGAATGAGCAGAAGACAAGCACTTTTTTGAGTTTCTTGGAAAATACCAGTGAAAGCAAAGAGCAGAAAATAAAAGTGGGCCTAGCATGTGTGGAGACAGAAAACAGGTAGTGAAAGATACAGCACCAACAGTCTCAAGGGAATAAGGAAAACAAGAGAATTTTGTCTCCCCCCATTACAGAACATAATCATCTACCATTAGATGCCATTTAGATGTGCTTGCCCTACTTTGATTAAATGCACATAGCCTCTTTCCTTTTATTGTCTTTGATATTTCAAAGCTATTAGCTATACTGCAGAATTTACTTTACTTATTTTGTTCAATTTTGCCCTCACTAAAGCTTTTCTCTTCAGAGGTCACTTGATCCTGAAGCCACTGATAAAATTCATCTTCGAAAGGGGACTGGAAATAAAATTAGAATTAAAAAAAAAAAATCCTTCTAGATAGAATCCTGCTGACAGCCTGTCCCACTGAATTTGATAGGAATACCCCTGAAAATTAAGCAAGCCTGGTTTATCCTTCCATTACCCTCAATGCTGACATTTATTAATTCCCAAGCATAACAACAATTCTGTTGCATGTTTTTACATATTATACGTGCACTCATGCTGCTAAGTTCTTCGCAGTTGGAAAATAGATTCAGAGCTTCAAATGGGTAAAAGAAGCAACAGTCATAAGTAAATCCCAAGGGAGAAATAAAAGGACTTAATAGCAGGCTATTATTAAACTCTATTTGATATATTAAAAAATCACAAGGAAGCCTGTCAAAAAAATTACCATGATCAAATAAATTACAAGGCAAAGCTGCCAGTCATGTCTTACGAACCAGTACGGCAGAGACACGACAGGAAATAAAATACCCAGAGCCCAGCGCAAATCAGGCTTGCACTGCCGAACACAGGCCTGTCCGGCTGGCGGTCCCCCTGTCTCCACCCAGCCTGCGCCGGCTGCCCCCGCG
>KL257675.1:9754-45665 GCA_000699545.1 Podiceps cristatus | reverse complement strand
CCAGTCTGTATATATGCCTGGGATTCTTCTGACTTTTGACTAAAAGTATTTAAGTAAACCATAAGTCTGCCCTTATTTCAACCATAAACTTAAAGAAAGGTTATGGGCCAAAAGCAGCCGTGCTGGCACTTGAGTGTGTTGCTAACACCCTGCTTGCAGCTTCGAGCATTTTTTGAAATGTGAAGATCATTAATATGTCAGATGTAAAATGAATTCCCAAGGGAGAAAGTGGCAGACAAATAGATTATGTTCATGCACAAAATAATTCTTTAGAAGTTATCTGTTACTGCCATCTCTTGGCAACAAAAAAATAAATTATCCTCCCCTAAAAAAGAGATGCAAACTCTGAGGAACTGTAAAGTCATGAATAAGCAACCTAATAAAAAGGCCACACTACAAAGCATCCTTGGAACTCAACAAATGCATAGTTCTGTGGGTTCTTGTTGTCAGTGGTTTTGGTATTTTACCCCTACTCTAATGTACCTGCATCATCTTTCAGAAGACACTGAACAGCTCAGCTTAAAAGTGGAACTTGAAATGCCTTTCAGAGTTAGGATGACTGCATCACTTGGTTCTCGGTAGCAGGAAAGTGTTGTTGAATCAAGTTCAAACACTTCAGGAGTTTCATATGCAGCATACGGCATATTAGATTATTAGATATCCATATGCTGTATGTTAAATCCTTTATGTGAGCAAGAACATACATGTCATTTAAGTATTTTCAGAATTTTATTTAGATTACTATTTTGAGACTATTAAAAAGTATTTGGATCACAGTCAAGATGGTAGACATCACACACCAGGGCTTGCTTTCTATCCTACCACCTTCCAGCATGAAGCAAACATAGGATCGTTGAAGTCCATGGTTTTATGATTTCCTGTTTAGAAATGAATGTGATATCTGAGTAATACAATCTGTATTCGTCAACTTATGTTCAATTTTAGTCTTCTTTGCCTTGTGAAATACTATTTTTCAAAAAGTCAGTTCTCCAGGTTAAATGCTGTTGCACAGAACTGATTAAGAAAAACTATACATAAAAAAGCAGGAACATTTTGCAATCGTTCAGTCTTTCACACAACTGCATTTGAAAGAGCAGTTACAAACAGATTTGAAAATCCGAATCCAAAGCCACCTCTCATGCTTCAAGTCTGAAGCATGCAAGTCTGGAAATGCAACCTGAATGACCAAGGTACCACCACCAATTCATCCAAATGCTAAGCTTTTCCTGGAGAGATCGGTGTTACCATTTCTTTTTGTTGACAAGACGATTTGAAGCAGAGGTGAAGGGTTGGCAAACGGCTGCTGAGGCACCAGGAGTCACTAATGCCATTTCCTCGGACAAAGAGGGGTACAAAACTCACTGTGCCAGTGGAGAGCCATGCCCAGCATCCCAAACCAAAGCCTCTTCTCTCCACTTCAGGAAACAGCGCGGCAGAGACCATGCTCCAGAATACAAACAGGATTAGCTATTACAATGTGTTACAAGGCTTTCTGTGGCATGTGCAGAACTCAAAAGTATCAGGCTAAGACCCAGGTCCTTCCAAAAATCCAATTAAAAAAAAAACAAAAACAAACAACAAACAAAAAAACAAAACAAAACAAAAAAAAAACCACAAAAAAAAAAAACCACACCAAAACCAAAAACCAAAACCATTTCACTGTAACATACTTACCAAGCACTGGGAGACAAGGGTTGGACATGGTTCCTAAGGAGAGGAACTCCAAATAAACTCAATCTACATGGAAAATCTTCCTTTTTAAACTGACTTTTGTTTTCTACAGGTTAGGAATGCTCTCGAGAAGACATAGATTTGACTGCCTATCAGGAGGATGTTTTATGGAAATATCAGACTAAGTGTTTGGAAAGACAAACTCAAGTGACAAGTGCTCAGCTTGGTTTTATTCACTTCGCTAACCCAAGGCTTTTTCAGACCCTTGCTTGTGGTGTGATCCTAGTACCAAATGCTCATTAATGTTTAATTGAACAAAACCAAGGATTTTGATAAAAGCTAACTGCAATCAGCTACCACATCTCCACAACAGCGACAGCACGCACACATTGCGTAGCACTCTGGGACCGTACAATTTTTAATACACGCAAGCTATTCATTACGAAGCCAATATTTCATTGAGTTTTAAGGATCAACTGCGAATTACTAGGCAGAACCCCTTTATTAAAATAATTTTCACAATTCCGTACAACACTGGTCACAGTTAAAAATGGATTTTTTTAGAGAGTCAGAAACAAGTGTTTTCTGATGTTAAAATATAGCAATCTCATCTTCTATGACTACACAGAGCTTTGAAAGCTGCATACTGAGCACAAATACAAAAATGCTGTACTTTGCCTTGCCACCAAAAATATTCTTAAGTTTGTTACCACTTGCAAAAGTGCACCAATTTAAATTGTTCACATTAAAAAGAGACATCAAGTAAAATATTTACCCTAATTAACATAGTAGGAACAGGCCCAAGGCACAGATACTTCGATAAGCCCACTATAATTATTTCAGACAACACGCAGGACTAAGTTTAAGACATGTAAGGCCTGAAATAGCTGCATAAAATAGGTATCTATTTTACTTTTAAAGACAGTGAACATTTAGTTTTAAAAATAGTTTCTGAAATGGGTACTAAAACCTATGAATTTTCTTTAGTAAAAAGCATCTAGTGTTTATTGGTACACTTTTTAAAGAAAAACATTACTCCCAACTCTTACGCCTCTACAGGAGCTTTTGCAGTTTTACAGAAAATAGTGAAAAATTACAGCTGTTGTTGATTATAGGTACCAGATGAAGGTTTGGTTGAATTTCAATAATAAGTTAAAACAATTAAAATCCACAGGGATTTCAAAGCTCATTGTGTAAATATCATTTTGTATGAAAATGAAACCCAAATGTGGGATGTCAACTCTGCAAAACTGACTAACACTAGATACAAAGCAGTCACTTAGCTCATGCAACTGCACAGACTTTTATTATTTTAGAAACAAATTTCAAAAGAAGCCTGGCAGGGTTTTACTTTCCTGACACAGCACACGGTTCTCTTACAGTTTTAACACACGAAAAAGATACAAAAAGGACTTAATTTCCCAATCAAGGGTGACAAGGTAGTGCTCAAGGGTCAAAGTTGTAATTTGTTTAAGGAAAGGGCACAAGTTGGATGAGACCATGCAAGGAATATGAAGATTAACACCTTAAAGATAATTAAGATAATCTAAAGCACAGAGGTGACTTAAGTTACTCTTGCAATTATGCTGTCCGTTACACACCACCGTCTTTGGAAAGATGTTTTAGATATGTTTTTGACAGGCTAGAGGAAACCCTGTTGACTGATAGGGAAGAACAATGAGTACAACCTTCTGCGCCACTCTGATCAGTGGAACTGGCACGAGCTACACCCCACGATTAGCCATACTCCACGATGGTGATCAGCAGTAAAGGAAAGAGCCCAACCACAGCCCAACTTGTAAGAACAGACCCTGCAGACTAAACATTCTGCCACCACTTACAGAAAAGCACACCAGAATTATCACTTTTTTTTTTTTTCCCACTGAAGCTAAGGGAAGCCAGATATAACAAAGTTTTTCCATTCTTCCTGAGTTCTCACAGGTGTAAAATCAGTAGGGACAGTAGCAAGCAAAAACCATTTCCATTTAAAACAAAGGAATTTTACTACTTTAGGATGTAAAACTATCTTTTAAAAGAAGTAACTCTTTACTCTTATCTCTTAAGAGATAACTTTTATCTTTTAATGTGATGTTAGTCCAACACAGGACTGATTTCAATCAACTCAAATTAAGTTCCAGGGTAAATTTATACAGACATTATTCAAAGACCACATTACCATTAAGAAAGGCTGAGTATAGGAACAGTTCCGAGTACTTACATCTTCAAAAGCAACAAAAGTTATAAATATACACATATATTTATATATACAAATGTGGTATAAATAAGTGTCAGCTTATGCAGCTCCCAAAAATGTATTCAAAATAAATACATAATACAAAAGAACTGTACATCTCCATAGTATCAGCCCCAAGGTATAAAATAAAAGCAAAGAAAAAATTATAATTGAAGTTCATCCTTGCACATGATGACCACAACTGTCTATTTCACTTTATTTTTAGTTAGTCCCAGATACTCCCTAGAGAAATCAAAATTCAGTATTTTGACAAGCCCAAAGAAACATCCACATTACCTAAAGGAGACAGCTCTCCAGTCAAAATGAAGAGCACATTTTTATGTGTGTGGCCAGACAAGCTAAGTCTCCTATAAAATAACTTCCGTAAAAGTGTGGGGGAAAAGGACACTCCTACCTGTTCACAGCCCTCTCACATTTTTAAGCCTGTTTTTTAAGAAAATATAGCACATATGAGATTCCGTATCACTTCCTGTGTCCTACCCATTCATTCCCCTCCAACTGCTACGAAGTTCATTTCAACCATGCTCAACAGATGAGCCAAAATCCCCCCATCAGCTCCAAAAGCGGAATCCCTCCAGACTTTGTGAAAACACAGGGGCACTACAGAGAACAGAAACCTGTAACATACAGGCAGCATTCTACCCCAGATACCAGGAAATCCCATACATGCCAGACCACTTCAGCACACCGATGGCTACAACAGCTTCAGGACTTGTAACATGATAAGCCTTTAAAGAAACTCTAGCTCAGTGGTCCCTGTGCTCAAAAAAACTACCAGTTTCCAACTCCTTTTATGATTTGTATCACCTCCTCATCCACCCTCTGTGTCCACTGTCATGTCTTGGCCTTCCTGGGATAACATCCACAGGCTAGGCACTCACTGCAGGTGTCAATTTGTGCTACTATACTGTCAGTGGCAAACAGAATGTTTTGACCAATTATGTCATGCTTATTTACCACTCTGGAAACAATGTCCACGCATTTACCTTTCAAAGAATCAAATGAATTATTCTCCCCAGCAGCAAAAATCCGGGGATACAATTCCTTCCAGGAATTAATGGAAAAAGTATATACCTTACCAGGCGACTGAAAGCTAAAGATACCATATACCTAGTTGTTACTGCTCCACATCTGTTTCTGAAGAAATGCATATAGCAAGTGAAACAACAGATTTCATATTAGAGCTACTGATACAGGTTTACACTGATCAGTGGAAGAGGTTCCGAGCAACTGAGGAAGGAATCATGGCTGGACTATAAAATAAAAACCCACAAATGCTTTTGCTTGAGTCAGTAGCAAGACCAGACAAACAATTCACTCATCTGAGTAGGCAGCTTTTCATTTAAGATTTAGGAAACTTATAACAAAACTAAAATGTAATAAAGACTTCACAAATGAAAACATCACTATAGTATTTTCTACAGCTATGGGGTTCGTATGAAAAAGGAATTTAGACTAGAGCTTGCAGAGATGCAAATTTTATAACAATCTTGTTCCAACTTAAACTATTCTTCAGTATATGCTACTCAAACTACTTTTACATGGAACAACACTGGCATCCAGTGGCCAATTCAATTACTCACAGAAGTGAATGACTTCAGCTACCCTCCTGCACTTCTTCTGACTAGGAAGCATTGCTTTATTTATACGAGAATTTAAACCGGAAGCTGTTCTGAAAAGTTTGCACACACTCAAAGTATTAAACAAAACAAAGTATTTATAAATGCACCTTTTGTAGAAGAAATACTACTTTACCTGGTAACGCAGTGATGAAGTCCCGTTGTAACATGGGCTTCAAGTAAGAGTTAATATGTCCATGCTGATAGTGACACATTCGTGAAATAAGGTGTTCCACAAATTCAACTTGATCTGATTCAGACCACTGGTCAAAATATTTAATACACAAGTCTTTTTCCTTTTCGTAGTTTCCTTCTGATGGTCTTTTTTTTGAGACAATCACAGATGAAGTTCCATTACTCATCTGTTTTCAGAAAAGAAATATCCATATTTAAATACAAGCAAGAACAGGAACAGCTTTATAAAAACTCTCTCGAGAAATAAAATGTGAGAAGATGCAAAGAAATAATCAACAGAATTCAATTTTAAAATACATTCTTAAAGCTATGAGTTATACCACACAAATTTCATCTTATATAAAGATGAATGAAAGGACCTTGCTCATAATTATGTAAGTTACTTCTTACAATGAAAGACTTAAATTCCCTTACACTTCTTACCATTTAAACAGCAAGGAACTTAATTCTTCTTAGAACAAACTTTTCCAGATTAAACCAGTGGTTTCTGTTGCATATCACAGTTTGCCTCTACCACATACTGCAGTCTGCCTCCACAATGTTTTAGACTGGTTCCAACATTTAAAATACACAGTTAGAGACATACCAAAGCTGGGTATTAATTCTCTAACACAAAAATTCAAGACCCTCATGTCAGTGTTGAACTGCTTGCCCATAAATGAAGACTGAGAATTACATGATGTCAAAGGCTTGTTCTGTGTTTGAAAAACAGCTCATGTTGATGTTTGGGACATCCACATAAAAACATAATTAACATCCTGGGAGCTTTAGCTACAAGTAAGGATGCTACAAAAAAACACCCCAGGTCTTACGGCTGATTAGTAAATAAACCAAAGATTGATGCCAGGCTCTTGTGAGCCCTTCACAAGACCAAGAGGGCTGCTGGGGAACAACTGTCACCTCTGAAATATTCCCAGACTTCAAGGCAAATTGGTTGCAACATCGTGTCATGTGAGGGTGTTGAAATTTTCCTTTTAAATGACAGTCACGTGCTCAGAAAAGTTGAACTGTATTCCCAAGTATCCTTTGATGCAGAATTGTCCTTTCAAGGTCAGCACAAACTACAAAATCTGAGAAGATCTAGTAACTTCTGAAGTATTATTCATCAGCGCCATCCTTCACTTCAAGGCTGAGCTAATTTTAGGATGATACAGTCAACTACATACAAGGATGATTATGCAGATGCAAGATTTGGAAGTTTCTCGAGAGGAGGAACATATAAAATCATGCCAACTCTCTCTCTATGCTAATGTTAGTCCTACCTGCCATAGGGTATTTTTCTTCGGAGACTCATCTTCGTTCTGATCCTCCATTACTGACGTGTTCTAGAGGGGGAGGGGGGAGGGAGAAGAAAAAAGAATATGACTTCTATTTTTTATTGCATAGCAATTCCTTGCTCTACAAGCATTATGAAAAAGCAAATCAATTGAACAGATAAAATTCATTTTCCAAGTGAATGGAATTATCAAAGATTTCTGGCCACAAAACCTGGGTATTACAAATAAATTCCCCTTTTAACTGACATGTTTATCAATTCCATTTACTGTAAAGATAACTTCCCAACCCCTCTTCAATTTCCTTTGACATGTTTTCATGCAGCCTTTCAACGCTTTTCTCACTGGGAAATAAATTCACTTTAATCCAACTCAAGCCAAAGTAATTAAACCTGTCAAAGTAATCAAATAGCACTTTCTGCCAAAGTTAAATTGCATACATCTAGATGGGGAAAAAAATATAAAAATCACTATACACTATTTACATGCAACAGAGTATGAATTCTTTTTTCCTAGGCTAGTTATCACAAGGAGGAGGGACCATTCTCTGCAGACGGCTCTGTAATTCAGTGGTACAGTCTGTGCCCTATAACCCTTGGCAGTCACCATCTTTCTTCACCCTGACTTAACGACAGTGCTCTCCCCACGTCATATCTGCTCCTCCCTACTGTTTTCTTCCCTTTTGTTTGAGAACGAGATATATAAGAATTTCTATCAACATTCAGCTGCAAATGTTTCTTTTAGAGCGTACTTCAGTTTCTCAAAATCTTTCACTTATTTCTTCACTTTTTGTTTATTTATCTGCTCCCTTTTGCTGTCCACACCACAATTACCATCTATTTCTACCGACTCACTGGTCCCCCACACCAAGGCAATAACGGCTCATTCAGCTTCCCGACCACCCTGCCCTCCCCGCCATTCGTGCCCAGGAGACACCAGCTAACTGGCAGAAGGCTGTCATGAAAAACTGAATGTCTTAAAACGTTGTCTGGTTTTACTTCAGCCTTCTTCCCCCCATTAGCTGTCTCAGCAGAAAGAGGAACAACACACTCCAGTAAAACACATGATGGAATAAATCACAAAATTCCTTACTCTTGCCCTCACAGATTATGGATTAACCCATTCAAAATGCAATTCCACCTCAAAAGCATTCACCTTTTCATCTCCTCTTTCTTGCACAAGGGGTGTACCATGCCAAAACCAGAAAACTTGAAAAAGTACCACTATTGCCACTCTAAGCAAGCCTTCCTCCACCACCTGATGACACTGCTTCGCATGAGCTTTACCCTGAACCCTTTTCTGCCTTGCAGTCAGGTATGAAAGCACATGCATCGCATGGACGAATGATTACATTATAAAAGCTATATCCACTGGGTGATGGAAAAACTCAGGTCTGTCTAGTTATGATGCACGTGACAATGACAAACACAAGCCTGGGAGATGGGCAGTGGGGAACCCAAAAATGGACAAAGACAGTAAAGGTTTTGTGTTACTCCACAGATACATGTATTTTAGTGTGCCTGGACATATATAGAACAGTAACGCTGGAAAAAGTAAACCATACTTTCCATATTTTCAAAAGTATAGACTCTCAAGGGCCACCCCAGTTATTCAGAACCACACACTGTTCATAACCAGAACTACCACGGATGCGCAAACGACGTTCTCCCACCACATGGTGCCACAAGAGGGAGCACAAACCAGCTGCAGTCGTACTGGTACCCAACTGTCCCACACCAGAAAATGTGACTCCAGGGAACTAACTACTCAGGGGGAGTTTTATTTTATTTTAAATTTGAATGTGTAGAAATACTCATTACAGTGATTACATGTTAACAGTGTTTTCAATTAGTATGCACTTAAATAAGTAAGGAACATCTCATCCCCTTCTGCAGTCAAAGGATAAATATATGCATCAATCCTGTGTGCAAAGAGCAAGGAACAGGAACTCACTGTGAATGGAGTCAGCATATTCAGCAGAACCCCCACATTCTATCAAGTTATCCCCAACCTAACTTGCATTCGGTAGGTCACAGTGAGCCTCTGCCACTGCCTTCTTCTGCTCATTTATTGGGAAATGTCTCAGAGATCATTGCTAACTCCCTGGCATGTAGAACTGTCTCCTAAACGCTTCATCTTTTCATTCTACGAACATATAGTAAAACTATAGCAGAGCAGTACTGTAACACAAAGAGTGCAAGAACACAAACTTCACCAAAATCTGACTTCCACATTAGGCTACTGATTGCAGAGCAAGTCTTTGTCTTTGGTGTGCACCTTCTCAATTCTACTGTGTCTCTGCTGCTGCCTAGGTAAAATAAATTAGTAGCAGACATTAAAGAGATGCTACATCCTTGGAATGTCCACTGATAGAAGGGAGGAGTAGGCCTGCATTTCTCCTGCCCCTCTCCACTTGTCCCCTTCCCTCAGAGCACCAGACTGCAGCCTTGGCTAAGAGGACAGTGTCTTAGATCCACAAATGGGCAACCTGGCACAGGCAGTACTGCTGCTGAGAGGTACCTCAATGACCTCTCAACATCTGGGCCATGAATGTGAAGGCAGTCTACATGGATCGATTTCACCTGGAAACTTAACATTGCATTTTATGTATTTAATTGGGAAGTAGATGGCTGCATTAATTTAATAGTATCTGCTATAGTGTTTATTGCTGCTTCTCTCTTTTCCCATCTGAAACTCATTCCTCACTTTTTTACTATATTTTAGAGCTTGAGGGTTCTTTCTGCTCCCAAATATATAGCTTATTTTCCCTATTATACCTTCTCTTCCTAAGAAATTCTCTCTACTTCTGTCTTAAACAATTTTTGGGGTTATTCCCCAGATCACATACATCCTAACTTAATGGATTTTACACATTGCACACAGACTCTAAGCACTTAAGCCTACTAACCAAAGATTAAAAGATGACCGGGTGGATCCTGTCCTGTTGTCTGGAAGAAGCAATCAGATACCTCTGGTCTGTCCTGTACATCCACAGCACTTGGCAAAAGAACAGCCTCAAAATTCCTAACAGCTGCTGTCACTAGTCCTTGCTGGGGAAGGCCTCCTGCTCTTGTGCAAGAAAGAAGATAGGCATCTACAAGTTCAACTCTTCCCTTTATCATGCTGTTCCCTTCTCTCAACCTGTACCTTGTTTACCCTACACACCCTCTACAGAAACCGTGCCAGCTGCCTCCACAGTCTTCCCAAGTAGCTTTAAAGTGGATTTAACACAGACTCTACTCCATTTCTCTGCAGCTCTGCTACTGAACAACATGAAGACCTGGTGCAAGCCATGGGCTCTCATACACACCAGGCAAGGCCATGAGCCCCTGTAATATGCCTGACTCTGAAAGAACAGGCTTGATTTTTTCACCCCCATGACTACAAGAGCCTAGCGCTTCACACAGTGGAAGCATAGCTTCTAATATTGTCAATTAATCCTTTTTGTAAGTTCATTTTTTCCAGAAATTCTTGTTAAGTTGCTCACAGCTCTTGCAAAAGGAGAATATATCCAACCAGCTGTCATTCCTTAATTAGTCAGCCTGGAATAAGCATTCTCCATCCCCTCTTGGGAATGGCAGCAACAGCAAAGTGATAACAATGGGTCTAAGCATAGATGTTTTCCATTGCCTTATAGTTGTCATAACCCAAATGAATCAAGTTACAGCGAAGAAAGCTTCTATTTTCACTAATGGTAAAACCAGCAATGGCAATAAAATTTACAAATTACTTGACAAGCTGTAGAATTTTAAAAGCTTGTTTCCTGAAGATTTGCATCCCATATTCCTTGTCTAGTCCTGCAGTAACATCAAGCTTTCTTTAGTTTTTCTGCTCTACAATACCTCACGTTCTTGGGATTTCTATGAGATGCAGATGAACATGGCAAACAGGTTCAAAAGTTACTTGGGGAGAAAGAGGTACTGACAAGCATAATAGCATAAAGCTCATTTCCTTTGGAGATTATGAAAAGCTTCCGAAACAAAACCAACCATGAACAATCCCCAAAGGCAAAAAATTTGTGGGTATTGTAAAACCATAAATCACAGTTTCAATTAAGATCGTTAGATATCTGGTAGCAACTAAAACTGGCGTCTCAAGCACAATAGTTCCACAAATGTATGGCTGCATGCCATTAGGAGCAAAAGCACCTAAGTTTTTCTGTAGATGAATGGCACTTAGCATGCAAGGCTCTTCTCACCCAGCAGATATAAAAAAACAAGCTCCATCTTTTCTTGCAGAAATCTAGCAAACCTGTATGGGCTAGCCAGGTTTCTACCAAATTTCTGTTAGCTATAAGCAGGCAACGCTTGGGTTTGCACCATGCTTCAGGATTTGGGAGTGCCTTGAGTCACTTAATTGACTCCGAAGAGAAACAGCATGGTGCAGCATTGTTCTTTTAACCCAGTTTTAGTTCCAGTATCGAGAGAGCAATTATAGCAGTGATAGCAGTAATCCTGGGAACTGGGACAAGACACACAAGTTGCAGGAGCAGTACCTAGCAAGGCAAGACAACATTGCTAAGCTTCTTAAAAGAGAAACTTATCCCCACCAAAGAATGGATTCACAGGATGCAAAGAATGGAGGGACAAAACTAGACAATAGCTGTGTTACCTTGAAAAAACAGAATAGTAGTCTTCAACTATAATATTTTCAGCTATAATGAAAGAGAACATGACAGAAAACAAGAACTTTATTTCCCACTACCCTTGAGACTATACCAGTAATTCTGATCCGAGTTAAAGACCAAACTAAGTCTTTAAAAATCAAATTTTTGACAAAATTCCCACTCCCTGGAGAAGATACCAGGAAATTTCAGTTAACATTACAAAATAAGCAAAACAGTTCAGCTGAACAGGCTCTTATCTCCTTTAACAAATCACGTCTACATCTGATTTTAGAGAAGCTGAAATGATAAAAAAATAACTAATACATACTTGGATATCTTCAGGTCATACACAGCAGATTAAACTCGAGCTCTGTATACTCAAATTGCCTTCTGAAACCAGCTCTGCCAGAACAAGGATTGCTGAAGGTATTAATTACACATTCACCAGAGGAGGAGAGGAATCCACCATCCTATGCGACAACTGGACCACATCAGTAAGGAAGCAAGCTGGGTAACCATCTAAAAGCAACGAGCATGTGTCCCACATGGCTTCCTGCTTTTAATATAGCCAAAAAACCCTGAATTGTTTAAAGCATTTCAAAATGAATGCAAGCCTCTTTTGGGATGTAATGGTCACCATTTTCTAATCCAGGACCCTGTTAAACAGCGTTTATTAACAACATCTTGATACTTGATCGGGGATAGAAGGGCATTTTCTTCTAACTACTGAGAGACTCTTAAAAATATACTGTAGTACAAACACTAAAAGAAGCTGGAGAGCCACTAGCCTAAACTGCACAAAATGTGAATCTTCTCACAGCAAGGACCAAATCCCTTACTTATCGCAACCTTCAAAATCTATACATACCAGTCTTCAAAGAAATGCAAAAATACTACAGTGCTTCCAAATGCCAGGTCAGAAGCAGGTGGTCACTGACAAAGTGGGCTTATCCTAAGCTCTGCAGAGATTCATCACTTTAAAAAATTTCTTCAGAAGCATAACCATAGGCTATATACAGAGGAACAACATCAAAGATTCCCGTATCAAAGAAGCATGCATAAGGTATGGACAGTTATTCAAATCTGGGTAATGAAGATGTTTGGCTTCAGAGAGAAGACAGCACCAGCACCAGCATACCTCCAGCTATGGGTTTAACCTCACTCATGTTGCTGATAGAAAACAATTCCTTGCAATATTTCTCCATTAATAATATAACAAGATAAAATATGCCCTTTTTTTTTTTTTAAATTAGTGAGATAATCATACATTTATGCAGGAAAAAAAAAAAAGACACACACAAAAAACCACTTGAGAAAAGTAGAAAATAAAGCCCACGGCCAAATGATTCCAAATAAAGAATTTCTGAAAAAATCTTATGGTAGGTAAACTCAATCCACTGTCCACAGTCACTATAAAGCACTTTGAAAACAAAGCTCTAGATTCATCAAGTTAAACTTGATTTAGTTTTAGGTAGTTCTGCGAGGAGCAGGGATTTAGACTGGATGATCTTTATGGATCCCTTCCAATGTGAGATATTCTAAGATCCCAATTTGAAAGTTGACTGCTATAACCATGGACATGTCTATATTTGACATCTGTATTAGTAACTGCTTGTTTCAGCTTAAATTATTTATGTAAGCACTGGGGACCTACACAAATTAAGCTCAATACGCTTCATTTCTTACCTAGCTAGCTATTCTCCCAGTTGCTAGGTTTTATTTTAGTGCAGTTATTGCTGGAAGTTCAAATAAAAATAAACTTGAAATACTAAAAAAGTCTACCAAGATCCAACAGCTGAAGGCAAAATTAGGAAAAAAAGCCCTCATACTGGAAATAAGGCATCATTTTTATTTGGCCTCTGACTAACCACCAGAACATTTACAGGAAGACAGGGTAAATTCAGTACCAGCAGACAGTTATCCAGTTTGTGTTTCAAGTTGCTAAAAACAAACACCATAGTTTGACCACAAGTTGTAGATGTGATGTTTTTTTGAAAGATGTCAAATGCTTTTACATACCTGGCTTGACACACCTCTCAAGGGCCTTTTCTTTTTTATGAGGAAGTTTTGTCTAGATAAGTAAATACCCCAAAAACCAACAGTTACCTCCTCCTGTCTCTACTCAGGGAAAGAAAAATCTCAAGTCCTTCTTCACCTAAATGTTCCAGAACAGGTTTGTTTGGGTTTTGGGGGGTTTTTTTGGGTTGTTGGGGGTTTTTTTGTTGTTTGTTTGTTTGTTTTTTCCACATTCAAAAGAATAAAAGCAGGTACTAAACAGGTTATCTTGTTCAATCACTAATGCTTGAGGACTGGCAATTAGTACCACTATTTTAACTTTTTTTCTAAAGCATCAGTCTTCACATTAACCTCATTACAAAATTATTTTGCTGATCTGCAAATAAGTAACTGCATATCTCTTAATATTCAGTATGTCTGACTCAACATGAAGTTAATCTCAGAAGTCAGATCAGCGTGGGCTGTGTCCACAGAGGACTAAACTACATAACTTGTTTTTAAAATGAAATTATACATGAAAATGGTCAGTAATTCAGAATTACTATTCTGATCCAATTCCACGAAACACTAAGGAAGGCTCTGACTCCACCAGAGCTTTTGGTGACAGTACATCCTTTAACAGGCAGTTGCATGCACAAACTGTGGTCTGAAACTACCCAGTGGAGCAGTTAATTTAGTAGTTCCTACCCTGACCTACAAATCACAACTGCGATGAAGTACCATAACAGCAAAATCACCCTGCTGGCTTTTAGAACCCCAAAAATAGTGCAATGCAGATGCTCATAAAGAGAAAAAATGATAATAATATATATAAAAAAAATCACTGATTAAACTAGCAGTCAATTTAGGATGTAACAAAAAAGTATTACTTTTGTCCAAGTCACCAGCTATTTTCAAGTGTGCCTGTATTTGCACTCAGCAAACAGACATCACTAGGAAAAAAATTTAATTATGGCAATCCCACAAGACATCCAGTGTTTTCAGCATCAGATATAGTTCTAAAATTAGATGGGGAGGATGCTTTTGATCCATCAGCCAATTTAAGTCATCTGTGGGATTTTTTTGGTGTGGGTTTGGGGTTTTCTTGAGGTCTTTTGTAGATATGTAATAGCTTATTACTTCTTAGGGGCAGGCTTACCTCAACAGGTATTGCGGGATCACCACTAGTATATTCCTTGTGTAACTGTTTCAAACGCATCCTAACTCTGATTTAATTTTCTGGGTGTCTGTAGTAAAGAGTCAGTAATCAAAAACTGCCTGTATCCATCCTATACGAGTATGTTGTATTTACAGGGACAATGAGTACTGAATTGTGTAATTGTAACAATTTGATGACTCATTCCTGCACCATTCCGAGTACCCAACCATGAAGGTTTGCAAGCCTTGCACATCGTGCAAGCTGTTTGGCTGAATATGTTGAGCCCTGTTTTATATATGTTTCCTTCCCCCTGCCTCTCAAACCAGAAAGTACTAGTTTTCTGCAGAAACAGCTTATGTAAAAAAATTGGCAAAGGCAGTTTTAAATTCAGCTAGACAAGGTCTGGGGGCTACATTAAGCCTCGTCATGAACGTTTTCACAATGCGTCCTTGCTCAGCTCAAGATGGTAGTTGAAAAAAAAATTAAGAAATAATAATAATAATAATAATGGTTGTAAAAGACCATCCAGCAAATCTTACTGCAATGCTCCACCTGAGGCTTACTGATCATGTCTTACTTTAGATGAAAACTGGCTTTATTTTCTAACCAGCTGGACTCCGCAGCCCTTTCCCAGCCTCGTAAGAGGTTTAATTATACCTTCAGCATACAAGTGTTGCTTGTTTTTCAGCCATTTCAGTTCATGCCTTTAACTATACGGTCACTCAGCCTTTCCTGGCAGATCCTGGATACGTGCACTACATTAGCAATCCATATTCTTGCTCAGAGCAGAAAAATCTCAGCACTTAAATAGTATATTAAAGCAGTCATTGGGCTTATCACTGATAGCGCTGCAAATGCTTGCAATCACTTTCCTAAAACATTTCTGATTTAACTTTCACAACTCTAGAGTACAAATACCCCCAAAGAGAAATCCTTTCTGCCTGCAAATAATAATTTTAGCCATATTTCTGATGTTATGGCAAACTGGCTGTAGAAAGGTACACAGACACTGGGAGCAAGGTAATGGGTTTTTTTGTTTGTTTTTTGTTTTGGGGTTTTTTTTGTTTTTTTTTTTTTTTTTTTTTTTAGAGAAGTTACCTCAAGTTCTCAGCTACAATTACTATTATTGTTTTTGCACTAACAATATTACTAATGGTTCATCTAATAATTTTCCAAATAAACCTATTTAGGTAGAACCTTTTAGCACTTCTGATCTTAATGCATCATGAAGTAAAACAGGTTTTCCTCTGTACATTTAAGCCTCAAGGGAAACTTCAAATCACGGTACCTGTACAGTGAACTCATTGAAACTACTGAAGTAAATGCAACGAGTTTCTGGAGCTTCCACTGCATCATGGACACTTGTGCCGCACTCTACATTTGTTCAGAGCATTTGCATCTACAACTATATACCAAAAGCCACCCTAAATAACTGGATTTTGTTAAGCAATTAGGAAGATTAAATATGTCAAGTTTTTTGTTTGTTTGTTTGTTTTTTCCTTTGGTATAATGGAAACATTAAGTAGTATTTACTACCTGAGAAACTGTCTCAATACCTAGTAAAGAGCTTCTTTAGCTTTTATTTCCCATATAAAAAAAATCACAAATAAAAACTTGAGGGGAAAATGCTGGGTCAAGAGTATAAAGTTTTCTTCCTTACAGAGCAGATGCAAAGAAACATCTTCAGATTCACTCATCTATTCATTGACAGGACTTGAAGGAAAACAAACTATTTAAAAAGTTGCATTTCACTGCTGACTCCTCAAATTAGTACTTTCATCACAACCACTTTAACCGAGGAACTGAAGCACACAAACAGCAGTTGACTTCAAGGACTCCACAAGCAGCCGAGACCTTTAGAGCTGACTGATGCATCCCTACAACACCCTCTTTCTACCTTGGCACTCGGTTTCAAAGCCCCCAACCAGCTCACACACGCCTCCTAAAGCAAAGTTCTGCAAATGGGATAGCGTTTCCAAAAGCATTTGCACTGTGCAGACACCCCAAGTCGGGCGCAAGGGAAAATTCAAATTACACTTCACGCTGTACAGCGCTGTGAACAAAAGCTGGAAGTTACGTTTTTCTCTGCATTGGGTTCATGGGTAAACAAGGCAGGAAACACACCACTCTGCCCTACACAATTACTACACCTGTTAACAGTATTTCAGATTAAAGGTAGGACAAGTAACATCTCAGAAGCAAATTTCAGGCTAAGCTAGTAATTAGATGACTTCAGATTCATCGAAATTAAATTAACCTATGTTAAGATTAACTACATTTGCAACTTGGCCACCTGCTGCAAAGTTAAAATACTTCAAGGGATATTCCTAGATTCCCAGGGGGATTTTAGGTTCAGATCCTTGCTGTCAGTTCCGTGTGAAACCAGCTCTGTCCATATTAGTTACCTCAACGTGCTGGCCAGCAGACAGGCATAACCTGCAACACAGAGGTGTCTAAAAAGCTGTATGAAGCATTAACAGGCATCAGGCACTGCAGCCAAAGATCCAGATCATTAAGCCGTTTTTTCAAAACCCAATCTTTTTTTTTTTGTTTCCTCATATCCACTACTGCTTAACACATGCACAGGTGCTTATTACCCTTTTCTTCCACTAAGACTTAGAAAAGATCCACAGCCCTTTAACCCTAGCCCAAAACAATACCATGAAGAGAAGGAAAAGAAGAAGTGGACATGTACTTCCAGCTTGAGAAGACTGGCTAAGCAATAAGCACAAATACCACATATCGAAGCACACACAACTGAAGAGTAATTTAAAAATAAGCAACTCCAAACAACTACAAGCCCACAGCCACAAATTCACTGGCATTAAATACTAATGAAATAGGACTGGAGAACCTTCTATAATCTTCTATTAAACATTCAATGCTTTTCTCCAAGCATGTATTTTCTCTAGTTTGTTTACGATCAGATTCTGACACTTCTTCCTCTACATCCCTCCTTGCCTTCCCTGGCCACCAGAACTACATCAGATTTTATTCCCATTCTTTAGTTTTTGCTCTTCCCCGAGGATCAGCAAAACTTGAACCAGTTTGAAGAGGTTTCTATACATTTTTTTTTTCTGTAAAAGTTATAAAAAGGTCACGCAAAACTACTAGAGAGTCTGAAAGAATAAAATTACAGTAACCCTGTTATTTGTCTTTTGCAAAATAGAAGGTATCTGCACACAAAAGAAATATAGAAGAAGTAGCCCCCCACAACAAAACTGAAGCCTAAAACCAGTCAGCTACTACAAGAATGAACTGCATGCTGTTGTTAAGTCCATTTTTTTCTCCAAAAATGTATAGCCACATATTCCAGATTTGGTAACTCATGAAACTGTATCAGTCCATCGTAACTATTCAAGAAATCCTAATCACTCATTAATTGCCTGAAACAGTCTTTTGCTTATACACAATTTCAGCGTGTTTTTGTAATAACGGATATCCAAGCAACTGAAAGCCTGGAGAAAACCTTATCTCAAAAAGGCTGTAGACTAACTTCAGCTAAAGAAAAAGGCCTTCAGTAATACAAGATATTAAAAAATAAACAAATCATTTTTCAAACATCCACTCAGCCTTGCCTGGGGTTAGGCCAGGCACTCTGCACTGGAGTACTGATTTCATCTAGGTATGAAAAGGAATGTGCAACTGCATAAATTAGATTTCACGTGATTTATATAATGGATGTCTAAATGCTCCTGACCTGTAAGGCCAGCACCACTTCTCCCTACAAATTCAACTTACAGTTGATTAATGCAAAAGAGCACATTATTGTAAGACTATAGAAAAGTATTTGCGAACGAGAGGAAGACTTGCCCAATGTCTCAGGTTCCTCTTTCTGGGAGATTATTTTTAATATGTATCACATCAGTGACTGATTTTACGTTACAGCACGCCATCTTATACTGGTGTAAATGAAAGGTGGCAAGCTGTTGCACAGGGCAGCAGATGGAAAAGGCAGGGGACAGCTGAAACCAGCACATTGTGCAATGAAGCCTTGAAACCAAAGCTGTGACCACTGCAGCGTGCCAGCAACCACCTCTCCTTACATCCTAAAGACACTTGGGTTTGATGTCACTTCAGGAAGAAAATTGCTGATGTTTCTTTCACTTCTGAACAAAGGACAGCATTATACAAAGTATCAGCTATGGTTTCTGTGGCCTGATCCGGGATCTGAAAGGGCTTTTGCATTGAAGGACAACTTTGAAGTTAGGAGGGCTCAAAAAGAATTTCATAGATACTGCAGGACAATGTAAGTCTCTACAGCAGAGTGATGACAATCACTTAGCAGCAGGCATCCTGCATTTTTAGTATTCAGGTACTGAATTCAAAGGCATTTCACCTAATTCTCATCACTTTTCCCAAAACACGTACTTACATATAAGCTTGAGACTTTCAGATTACATTTACTCTAACAACCTGAGCTTAAGTGTACAGAACTGTACATGGATTCCTGTAACATTATGGTAAATATTTTTTTGGTATTGTATGCCTTGAATAAACTCTGCAGTTCAAGTATCTTCAAAAGCAGACAAAAAGTACTATGATTTTCAAAGTTCAAGTGTGCATTCAAGTTCTGCAATCATATATACAACCTCAAAGATAAACTCCACTTGATCCCTAAACGATTTTTCAAGTAGTGCATTTAATTATTAGCTACTGAATAACTCAGAGATCTTTAAAGTCCAATTTCATCCATTAGTCATTTTATTAATTTCATTTAGATTTTTTTTTATTTTCTATCAAATTTAAACTCTAACAGCCCTAATCCATTTAGTACAATGATGTTCAACATTTATCGGTTGCAACAAGCACAGAAAAACGGCTGAAATGTCCACAGGCATGCCAAAAGATGTTTGCACTCATATACTTTACAGTAAATATTTTGTAGTTATTTGAAAATAATACCAAAAAAGTAGAATAAATTAGAAAAAAATAAAAAATACAAAATCAGACTAGATGCATAGTTTGGCTTAATAATCGCATCAAAAATTGGGTATGAACCCAGGGAATGCAAAAAATGTGTGAGAATTAAAAAGCAAAGAGTTCAGCTTCAACAGCTGAGAATTTCTAAACACACCACTGCGATGCCACTGAAGAGAATTCAATGGTTAAAGTAAGTAAACAGCAGTAGCGTGGCCAGCAGGACCAGGGCAGGGATTGTGCCCTGTACCCGGCACTGCAGAGGCCACACCATGAGTGCCGGGTTCAGGTTTGGGGCCCTCACTGCAAGACAGACACTGAGGGGCTGGAGCGTGTCCAGGGACGGGCAGCGGAGCTGGGGAAGGGGCTGGAGCACAAGTGCTGTGCGGAGCGGCTGAGGGAGCTGGGGGTGTTCAGCCTGGAGAGGAGGAGGCTGAACACCCGCTCCCTGAAGGGCAGCTGGAGCCAGGTGGGGGGCGGTCTCTTTTCCCAAGTAACAGGCAACAGGACAAGAGGAAACAGCCTCAAGTTGCACCAGGAGAGGTTTAGGTTGGATATTGGGAAACATTTCTTCCTCGAAAGGGCTGTCAGGCCCTGGGACAGGCTGCCCAGGGCAGTGGTGGTGTCACCGTCCCTGGAGGGATTTAAGCCCTTAGGAACACAGTTTAGTGGTGGGCTTGGCAGTGGTGGGTTAACAGTTGGACTGATGATCTTAAAGGTCTCTTCCAACCTAAATAATTCTAGGATTCTATTCTAGCAGTGAAAGGGTTGGGATGAAGACCACCTATATTCTTTTTCTAGGGCAACAAAGTCAACTCAAACTTATGAAGTATCTGTAAAATCCACTTGTCCAAAGCACTCGGGAGACCCTCCTGTGCCATGAAGTAATGCCTTTCCATACTGGGGCTTTGCAAACACAACTGTTTTGCCATACCGGACAGATGGGTATTGGTAAAATTTGCTCAGTCCTGCTGTTGGGTTTGTAGACAGCTGACCTATCCTTGACTCCGACGCCTCCTTTGATTTATTTGGATGCTACTACCATTTCAAAGGATCCAAAAAAACAAAACCACATATGTGAAGTCCCCCAAGGCCACAGCCTTGAAGACCTACAGATGAACTCACTGAATGAAAATAAAGGAGTCCAGGAGAAACCTAGGAATGGCCTGCCTGCTAAGCACCCCAGAAACTTTTCACGCTGAAAGAATAAATGTCCTTATGATGACTCTTAGAGTGCAACCATTAGTATCGTCAAAATCATCACTACCACTGATAACTAGACTGCTGCTTGATTCCCCACAAGCAAGAGATCCGATCCTCCTACCAGTGACATTTCTGATAAGAAGTCTGACAGTGCTGCGTGAAGACACTGCACAAATGTAACTTCAACCTTAGGGGGAATTATTTGATTATATTTTTCTGTTTTCTTAAAAATTCTTCAGTGGTAAATAGACCAAACACCTGCAAGGAAGAGGACTACATCAACTATACCTGGAACAGACTGCCTTGCATTTCATTTTCCTCTCCTAAAAAATATTTCACACCCTCCCAGGATAAGCACAGCACTACCAGAAGGCAGGCATAGAACATGGCACCTTACCTAGCAAATTTCTTTGCATCATAACAAGACAGAAAAAAAAAAAATCCTCTTTTCCAAAGGAGGTTGAGAAAGCATAAACACGAAGGTGTGGCTAACAACGTCTCTCTGCTCAAAGACAGAGTCTTCTGCAGATGCATCATAAGGGGTATCAAGCTCCTGCCCCCTACTTGTGAAATGTATTAAGCTTAGTGTGATTCTGTTAGCTTTTCTAAGTAACATAAGTTTGTTTGAAATTACACTCATCTGTTGCAGCTATAAGGAATGGCTCTGGATTTACTGAGACAAAGTCAGGTATCTTGTGTGTTGATACAAGAATCCATCATGAAGAAATGGACTTGTCTCCTTTAGGCATATATCCTTCCCAGCCTGAGAGACAATAGCTTGTGATCTTTAAATGGTACAAGAGATAAACACTAGCAAAAGTCAGGCTGGCAAGTCACCCAAAGGAATAAGGACCGAGTCTCTAAGCTCATGCTACTTTTTTACATTTGGAAGTCTCTGATGCGGCAGGCAGCAGCATAGTGAAGTATCTCAAGAGGGAGTCTTATCACCACTTCCTCCTATCATAAAGATTAGAGATTAAGTAAATTAACTTGCAAACAGCGGCAACTTCTGAAGAAAATACAAAGCTGAGCAAGCAAACTGCCCACCAACTAACAGCCACAGGTAAAAGAACTTGAAAAGCTGTTTAGAAAGAGAACCAGGCTCCTGAAAGAAGTCACTCTTCCATTCAAGCATGCTTGTAGCTTGGGGATGAAGTCTATGATCCTCCATGCTCTCTAAAAACTGCTGAAAACAACAAAGTCCAAAAAAAGCACTTGTATTTATTAAGTTGTTGATTTCAGCAAAACCCTATACCCCCAGGCAGAAAGGCTGGTGGTTGGCAGCACTGAGACAGGCCCATCCTGGAGAGGCCACAGCAGATGTCTCCAACCTGCAAAGTGGCTCCGCAGGCTGCCTTTCACCTCCGGCCCGCAGTCACCATTTGCTGCATGCTGACCAGAAGGAATACAGCCGGACCCGTTTGGCAGCAGCCATCATCAGCTACAACTGACTGATGTACATCACATCAGGGGAAAATCACGAACCAAAACTTACAGATATTTACTCCATTTGCCAGTCATCTGACATCAGGGAACACACTTCTGCTCCTCAGCTACGGAAACTAAACAGGAAGAGTTCTGGTTTCTAGCTCAATACTAGCTCATTGGCTGAAGTTTAAAGTAATCTAGTAAGTAACCACTCTCTTCTACTTAAAAATAAACAACATAAATTGACCCAATGAAGAAAAGATCTTTCTTCTTCACTCTAAGAAAGAACAGGCTTAGTTAATAATTAAAGTCATAAAACTGAAAGCACTCAGATACACAAAGGATGACTGAAACAAGTGCTTATCATAACACTTTCCTTCAGATAATAAATCATGCTGAGAAAAAAAAAACAAACAATCCCTGCATTTTACATTTATATATCCTCTCAGTGTCCAGACCTAGCAACAAGCCATGACCACACCATCAGGGAGCACCACAACAAGCTGCTGTCACCATAAGAGACTGCAGTCAGAGACATACCTAGCTCCCGTGAGACCATATCCAGAGCACCAGCCCCAGCTTTGGGCACTCCACTACAAGAAATACACTGGGATACTGAAGCGTGGTCTGGCAGAGACCACCAGGATGGCTGAGCACTGTGGCACAAGGGGGGAGATGAGGAAAAAAAAAGTAAAATGCAATGTGACCCTTTGCAAAATATTTGCAATATATGCAACTAGCACCAAATTGAGCTGCCACATCAGTCCTCGGAGTCTGCAACACACACATACCAAAATTATAAAAGAAGAAAGAGTATTATGAGAAATGCTGAAAACAAAATCCAAACTGCTATTAATTTTGAGAGAAGACTACTCCAGCTTCAGCCAGAAGAAACAATGCTGGGAAGCACTGCTGCTGATTAACGAGGGGAAAAGTGGACATTTTTACATCAGATCTACAAACTGGGTAATTCAGGCCATCTCACTGCACAAAATGGCAACAGGCCTACGGGGTGGATATCTTTAATTGCTTCTACAATACTATGCTTAGTTTTAAAGCTTTCTGTCTCAGAAAGAAGTCTGTTTAAAACAGAGGGATGAGCACAAATATTTCAGATACTGGAGAGAACATTCTGTTCCTTTAAAGAAATGGAATCAAATATGCATTTCTTTTTAATGGACCTGTTGGACTGTTTCCAAAAAGAAATGGTAACAGTCTCACTGTTTTGAGGCAAAACACCAGAAAACAAGTCAAAGAAGTATTTGTAAGTTACTTCAAACCTAACAGAAGCAGCAAAGCAGTTGTCTGGCTATGACAACTCATTCTACCAGCTGCACAGAATCATAACATTTTCAGAATGATGCAGACTACATAGCAAAAGGCTATTCATCATCTTCCGATTTGCGATTTCATGCACCATAGGAAAAGGTTTTAGTAGAATGCATCTACTGCACTCATTGTCATTTTAAACACCGCTTCATGTTTGTGTCTGAATTTGTACTGTGAAAAAAGAATAACGAAGGTTTCATGTCAATAAACGAGAATTCTTACTTTTCAAATACAAATTTTTCCAACTATAGTTTTCATTGTTGTATTTCCTTCTGGTATCTGAACAGAAACATCAACCAACAGAAGCTCAAGACTAGTAAAGAATAACAAAGAGAAGCTTAAGCAAGTTAATGCTAAATTGCATATTATCAATAAGTAGAAAGATAAAGTTCTTTCTTTGTGCCTCAGCTCAGCTGTGATAGCACTGAGATTCCTTACTGCTAACAAATAATTTCCTTTACGGGGAATGCTATTGTAAGGAATAAACATTAAAACCCTAATGCTCCAGAACTCCCCTTGCCACTGGTAAGCACTAAGTTCTTCTGAACATAATAAAATACGAATTGGCCGGTTCAAAGGGCTTTTAAGACCACATTTTTGTGAAGACAGCTTCCAGTTATGAAGAATAAATGAATACTCCTGTCTTAATCTATAAGCTGGAATGACACTGGCAAGAACTAAGTCAATGCCACCTTCCTACTGTTTGTCCATCACCAGGACACATGGTGTAAGAATGAAAATCCAGAAGGAGGAAAACGATAGAGCTGGACAGAAGTCAAGGCTAAAGGACAGGTAAAGTGAAGCACGCTATCGCAAGCCTAGGGACCGCTGGGGAAACAGGCTGGGAGGAGCCAGGGTAACTTCAAGTCTGAGAAAGCCACTAAATGAATTGTAATATCTGGCCTCTGGAAGAACAAGTTGACTTCTCACACTGGAAGTGAGACATTTATTTCTCCTGTAGTGAATCAGAGCTCTGTTAAAGCTGCCAAGCTACATACCCCCCACAGGAACGTAAATAGAAAGGTGTAGAAAAAAACTCAACATGTTGCGGGACAGGGGGTGTGTATCTAAATCAGCAAGAAAAAAATAAGCAGAGTTTTAGAAGAAATATGATGATCTCTACAAAAAAGGCAAGTATAACCGAGTACAGGGAAGAAAGAGTTGGTTGAGCAGTATTTGGTTACTAGGCTAATTTATTTATATCTAATAATTTATTCCCCAAGTATTTCATCACACTATGCAGTAATGCAAAGTGACTTTTGCGTACTTATCTTCTGTTGCTTAATGATTAGTCTTCAGCTCACACTGGAGATGTTTACTTACAGAACTAAGAACACTGGACGTTTCTCTTTGCACAACAGCGCTGTTGGAGCTATTTCCCAAATCAGCAAGACAAAGTATGTTCAAAACCACCGCAATGCTTCACGAAGATGAAGCTATGGTGATGTATCCATAAGGTGCCATTACACAACTAGTAATAGAACCAGTTTCTCTAAACACCTAAATAAGAGACCAGTATGCTTTTAATCTTGCAGTCAAATCCATATCAAAGAGATGATGAAAAGAGTAGCTATTTGAATCCAAGTCTGTTCATAATGGTAAGCTCCTAGGTACAAAAATGTTATTAAAGATAATTAAGTAATTAAAAATAAGGCCTTAGAATCTATAGTACTTTCAAGTATTAGAACCTGCCATTTAATATATGCTTTTCAATACAACAAAAACAACAGTAAGTGTCAAGGGTTTTACTTCCAAATAATATTAATTATGCTGTAAATCAGAATAGATGAGAGCAAACGTCAAGTATCAAACAGGAATACATAGGTTTTAATAAATTCTCTCTCTCTCCCTTCTCCATTCACTAACAGCTCACAGAATGCAGAAAGTAAGTATTTCTCCAGTAAACTACAGGAACCTGGAAGGTATTTTACTGCATGAGAAAAATCGCAGAATACAAAACCAGATTAATTGTGGAGAACTGGAACACTACCTCCAATCCATGGGCATCAGAGGATATCTGCTCAAATGTTACATCTTGATTTTAGAAGAGCCTAGTTAGGTTTCATGATTGCTAACAACATTACAGAAAGGCAAGAATAAACGTAATCTCTGCTTCCTTCTTTCAGACTGATGGTAGATTACTCTTGAAGCCCAAATGTTTGAAGAAGCACTAAGACTGAATAAGAGCTTCCCGAGGCTCTGGATTTAAGCCTGGGTTTCCCACACCCCCCCACACACCTCCCCCCCCTTCTGGTCTATTCACTAATTACTCTACACATACACACACAGATAACAGATACAACTCTCAGACAATTTCTATGGATCACCAAAGGACTTCTGTATTTCCCTTCAACTTCATACTAACCGTCATGATGCTAATTGACGGTGTGCTACAAACTGAAGATCTCGTGTTATATATGTCCTACCTGTTTTTACAGAGCTCAGAAAACACCAAAGGGCAAGTCATGATACCAAAAACAAAAAATGGGGAAAAGCAGCTGGTGCCACTTTCACCTCCAAGTTCCCGTTTGGGCATCACTGAGTCACACGCCTGAAAGGAGAACCTTTTTATTTTTTAAAATATCTCCCACAGATGCTGCTAAAAGATTCAAAACCTCTCACTCCTGGTTGCAGTTCCATCAGGAGGGTTCAGCCAGCAGAAAAGCACAAGCCCTGGTGAAATCCCTCCTCAGTAACCCCTGAAATGCCACAAGCTGGACACGAAAAATTGTTGCTTTCCCTGACCACTTCAAAGCAATCCCACCAGCTTAAACAATGCCACTGTCCTTGCAGGGATGTACTTTATTACTAAAACGTTAACCCTGTTAGCTGTTACAGAGTTGAAAGTGTTCTGGGATTGTTAAATTTCTACAGAAACAAAAGCCTACACAAATTAACTGGTGCTTCAAACATGCTTTTCACAAAAGCTGACAGATCTGAAACAATTCCTGAAAACAACATCTGTTTGAGAAATTTTTCAAAGTGACTCGTTCTGACATAACAGCTGCCTTAGCTATGTTTTTTAAATATATATAACACCACATCTGTATGATAACAGGTTTCCAAAAATCTTGTGTATAAAGCAGCGTGTTTATGAACAAATGGTTTTGTATTTTACCCTGTCATAAATATTATCAACAGAAGTTTATCATACGATGTATTCTGCATCAATTAATCTCTGCCCAGCCTAGTCTGAGCTTTCACCTGTTCAATTTACAGTTAATTACTATGTACCTACTGATAGATACTGTATCAGAAAGAAAAAAGTGTTCATAATAAACAGGTCTATTATCATTTCAATATATAGATTTTTCTGTTTGCAATATTGCTTTAATAAAAAGTTCAGTTGGAGAAAAACCCTGTGTATTTGCCATGATGTGCTAACTGGTGAGAAATTTCCAAAGAGCTGATGTATAAGCAGCTTGGGGCAGTCAAAGTTCTCAGATTCATCACCAAGGAGGCCTTGCAGTTCCCAATCAGGTATTTGCAGAGATGCCCGCCTTGCCAGCAGTAGGGAACCCGAGCTCATGAAGGAGCCCGTAGCCTGATGAGTCTCTGCAATTCACCGTCTGTGGGTAGAGCAGCTAGCCCTCCCCAAGGCCTAGAGTCTGTGAAACCAAGACCTACTACTATACCTACCATTTTAACAGACAGCTATTAACGGCAAAACGGCTCCTACCCTGAAATCGTTCTCAAACTGTTGAACGTAGTTAGGCATAAGTCACAAATTCTAAAGTCAGGTAGAGAGGAGGGGAAAAAAAAAAAAAAAAAAAAAAAAAAAAAAGAGGAAGTGTCAGATAGCAGCCCTAGGTCTGCACAGCAGAACAGCCTCCTGGCAGCGAAGCAGCAGCTGTTCCAAGCTCCTGCTCCCAGCCCTCACGAACAAGCCTCGACACGATTTTGCCCCATCCCACCAGACTCCAGCCAACCTACTCCCAGCGCCACTATCCATCTTAAAAACAGCTATGGTTGCTTGCTGAAAAACTCCAAGATGCTCTTTGGCCACTCATAAGTTAAGTCCCAGGAGAAAAAATATTCAGAACTCCCACTGAAAAAAGTTTATTTTACTTTTGCAGTGAGGAGGGTGAATGCTAAGGATCAGGGAAGGAGAGCAGGAAGATCTTATGTTAGAACTAGCTTGTAAATACTCCCAAGATGGACACCAAACCTCTCTGACTTTGCCCTGTCATGACTATAAGCATCTACTACAACCATGATTTAGCCATGAGATACTGCCAATTTCTATAAAATTTTATTATCCACCTATAAGTTTATCTTGGTCACGGAGTTCTTCCCCCCCCTTTCAATAGTATTTCAAAACTGGAAACAAAGCATCCAAACAGAAAAACATGTTTGTATTTTAACAGAAATTTTGTTGAAAGTTTTAATTCTGAAACTCAAATTTGCTGGAACTCAAGTGGCCACATTTTGCAGGCAAGAGAACAGGTTCTGAAATAGATAGTTACTCTCTAAGGCAAGACATTCATGTTATCCAGTGTCTGAACTCAAAGGGACTGACTGCAAACAAAACTCAATTTGTTTAAGTTTTCATTCAAAAAAGCACCTCCTTTTAAGTATTTGTTTTGTCCACATGAAAGACCAAACCACTGAGTAACACTACTATGTTATAAAAGATACTAATAATAGTTATGTTCTGCTAAAAATGTTACATTCAGAAACACTTTAGGAAGTGCCACACAGTTACTGGACATGTTCTGCATTTTCTTTCCAAGGTAGCAATTTGGAACTCCCAGGATATTTAACTAGTATCAGAATCTCCCTTTTTATTGTTTTCAATCCCTCCCAAACCAGTGAAGAAACAGCAGCAATTCCCCCGTCTATAAATTACACAGGCTCAGCTTCAACAGCTTACTAGAAGAACAACAACAGAGAACTTAAGATTCAGTGGCATTCTGTGCAGAGTAAACCCCCCCCCCCCTCATTCTTCACTTCTCAAAAGTTAAGCAGCTAAGTTAATAGAGTAACCCAAAGAGCTCCAGGACTCCATCCTAACTATTCTGCATTCAAACATGTGCAACGGCTGTAATGGAAGGCTATAACCAGGATCACGCTTAGTAGAAAATAAAAAGCTTATCCTTTCTCAATTACATCACACAAATATTACAGGCTCATCAGTTCATTGCAATTTAAGAGAAATGGCAAAGCTCATTACGTTATTTCTTTTTAAATTAAATGAGAAAGCAAAACGTAGCAGGCAACATGCACATCTATGCTACTTATATCACAACTTGAGTAAACAGGCAATAAAACACAAAAGCTTACCACCCCCCACAAGAGCCTACTGTACAGAAAGCCCTCTTAAGATTCACTCCTACAATGCAGTTAAGTAGAAGATTTCAGAAAAGTATGCACAAAAACATTTAGCAGACTTAACAATTTGATTAAACAGAGTCCTGAGAGTTTAACACATGTTCAACAGCATACGCATAACATTTACAACAAGAAAGAAGAAAGGCACCTGGAGACATCTGACACTGGGCATGCTCTGCAGGCATCTCAGTGCGCACATGCTCTCTACCAGGTTGGAGCAGCCTAGCCACAAAGACCTTGGCACAGAACACTGCAGGGTGACAAAAAGGAAGGAAGAGAAGAAGCGGTTAGATGCCACAACAAATCACTCAAGGCAGGCAACTCATTAGTATGTTAACGTGGGTATTTATCTAAGTTATTTCTACATTAAGCACAAAGTTAGCAGCCAAGGGTAAAATAACAACTGAAGATCCTTTTCAGAAAATAAGCCATCCCTCTGTCCTATCAAGGATAACAAGCTGATTTTCCTCATTTGTAACTGCTTGGCTTTAGTGCCCAGCTGAATGTTTTAACTTACTACCAGTAGTACCAGAGTTGTTACAGTCTGGGTACATCAGTTCAGCAATGCATCCACACACTGCTACCGACAGCAGCAGCTCTGCTGTGGCAGGGGAAGATGCCTTACTCAGCAAGCGGGCCTGGCCGTCATTGCTTGCGAGGTTTTTACCTGTGCAGTCACCCATGGGGAAGAGAAGTGCATGAGCTTCGCATTAGGGTGGCAAGTCTTTAGAATACAACCTGGAGGAGCTTCAGTAATTACGGTTTGGCACCCCGCATTGTCTCAACTTTCTCAAAAAATTTGTGCTTATTTATGCTGACAGCAAAGCTGACATTATCTTCTGAGGTTACAGTCTATGGAACACTGATGCAACCAAAAAAAAAATAAGCCTTTTAAAGAGGAACACCACCTAGTTAAGTTCAAATTGCAAGACCAAGTTCTGCTTGTTGAAGATGCATGGTAGCCTGATTAAATGGGTTATTGGGGGAAAACAGTTTGTATTATCAGTTGAAGGTATCCTAAAGCTAAATCACACCCTAACTATGTCTATTACTCGTACCACCACCCAAGCCAGAGAGAACCAAGCTTAACTACCAGACTCCACATTGCTGATACTATAAGTCAGGAAAAGGTTGGAAATACTTTTTCTTTTCTGAAGCTGAAGAAATTTGATACAGACAGAATCCCCAAACCTTTTATAGCTTAATGATACTATTCTGCAGTTCCTTTCAAGGACAGAATAGTACATATGCTACATAACCATCAGATAAAGTTCAGGAAAAGGATTCAGTTCTTCACTATCAAGCAGCACACAGAACCAGCTCTAAAATTTGGCAGAGACTGAGCTTTCAATATTTTTCACACTGGCTCCCAATTTAGTTATAACAAACACCAAATCTTTAAAAGAAAAATGCTGCACAGAGCAAAGTTGAAAGGGGAAGTAACTGGAGGTGGACACTCAGGGAAAGCAGTTATCATGACAGTAGTGAGGGAACCAGATCAACTGAAGAGGTTAAAAGCTTGTTTTCTTTTAAATTTCGTATCTTATGGACAAAACAAAAAAAGGCCTAGTATTTTCATCTCCATGCCAAGGAGAGAAACTAAAGCAAAACCAGGAGAACGCAATTCCATAGGGATGTTCAGTACTATGCATTTGTCACGTGATGAGTAGATGCATATACCTTATGTACAACAGTAAAAATAAACATTTATGCTATTATTCTTCCTTCATTATCAAAATAAACCAGTTTTATATTATTAAAAGTTTCTTAAAGTTTAGAGAAATGTGATTTTTCATTTAGCTATCAAATAATTCATCCACTATATCTGTAATTACTTTGCAACAATCTACTTTGACATTTCCTCACACTAACACGTGAAATTTAGTTCCCAGAACTGTTCTCAGATAGTCAGCCAGGGAAACTACCTTAACATCCACAAGATACACCAAAAAAAAAAAAAAAAAAAAAAAAAAATTATATTTTTAAAGGAAGCTGGAATGTAGTGTTCAAAGCCACTGATCATGATACTGAAGCTGCGGGGTATTATACTGACCAATTAAAGCTCTGCTTCACAACAAGCATATATAATTCAAGAAACTTCATTTCTCATCTGTTTCATTATTTTGGCACAATACCCAAATGGTGTTTCTGCAACACTGAACCATCGAAATTCAGTACATCACTGAAGGTTTTTAATAAAGCCCAAGTAAACTTTTACATTTTTAAACACAAAGGCCAGGTAAAAATTTTATTTCTGCTCACATCACTTAGTAAAAGCCACTGATTTGAGAAACTTCTCTCCTAACATTTCCAGATAAGATGGACAAAATTGTGCACATAACGTGTATGATGAATCCACAAATTTTCAGCTAAAAATCACTTGTTTGGGTTATTAGACAGTTTTCTTTTAGAAACTACTCTAAAATCAGCTGCATATTAAAAACTTAAGAGAAATATGAGTAACTAGAGAAAAACGTTTTAATTTATTTAAAAATACATTCGACAGAGACTATTTCCATGCTAAGTTTAAGCCACACAAAAACCTTTCCACAGTATTACGAAACCCTGAATAAAGGGATTTATCAAATTACTGGACACTGAGCTATAGCAATGATATTGCTCAATACTACAAATTAAATATTGCATTTTAATTCACACTAAAACATGAATGTGCAAATATTTGTGTGCTTCACTGACATGTTATTTCTTAACCCTGCTTGGATAGGAACTGTCATAAAAAAAGCATAGTAGCATACTAAAGATTTAATTTTTGCATAACGAGAACTTAGGCCTTCACTTTCCACTCGCCTTTAATCAGGATCCCAGGGAGCTGCAGCACTACTTAATAATGTTTGGGAATGGGAAAATGACACTGGCTGATGAGTATAATATTAAATGCACACATAAACCAGCGCCAATCCCACTGTCAGACAACAGAACCATACTGGTTAAAGTAAGGCCGATCAAAACTCAAATTTTAAGGAACAAACTAACATGCAATGCAGAGTTTTAATCGACTCACATTAAAACAGCTACGTGTTCACCTGGATGCACTACTTGCAGGGGAGCAGCAAGCAGATGAGAGAGGGGCTTTACAGCTTCGTGGCAAGGACTGAATGACACAAAGAATAAAGAAATAGAGAAACCCTCGTTCTGATCTTTTAGGTACCCTATGTTTTAAAAAAATAAAGAATTTTATTATTATATGACTGATTGCAATTCTATAAACAAAGAACTGCTTTTGGTGGTCCAGCCTCGGGGATTACATTTCAAGATTTAGGTTTCAAAATAAGTCACAAACTTAAGAAATCTATGCAAATGCTTGTGTTTGCATTCAAAACTATAAATTCGAAGTAGTATCAGTAAAAAAGAAATATGTTTCAATGCCTTTAAGGTCAGATGTTAAGAACTTGTTATATGAATAGTGAAGCACACAGCAGCGTTCTTCCAATAAATCGACTTTGTAGGTAATAACTTTTAGGATAAAGGCACAAAAAAAAATATCTATCAGTCCCTGAACAATCCGAAGTTTTCATTCACTCTGGACTTCTCATGGGCATACAGCACCGCTGTTTTGTTAAAGCACTGTAAACTGTCCAGAAAAATTCAAATGCACTGAAATGAAACCTGAGAACTACATCCAAACGGAAATTGTCACACTTTCCTACCCCGAAACAACAAAAAACACCACAAAAACAATCACACATTTATCCTATAAAGACCACTAAATTGCCCAAGAAATGAATACAGACTATAGCGCCAGTGTTCATGATGGAGCTAATACAGCTTTGATACGCAGGGGTGGAAGCACTGCAGTCTCCTAATTAAGAATGACACAATGACAGCGTTTGCATAACTAAGCCTTACTGCTGGAAGCTTTATAAAGTATCAAAATTATGACCTTGGAATTTTTTACCACATTAATTTTATTTATACGAGATAATTTAAGGAATCAAAATTTATTGGTATGTTTACAGTTTGCAAAATTCTGTTCTTAAGGCAAAAATATCCTTGTTTTTGAAAATCAGTTTCTAGACATAGTCCAAAGAAGATTGGTGAGGAGAGGCATTCCAGAATTTCAAAGAGAAATACAGTAAAATAAATGAAGGATCTAATTTACTGCGCCTTTTTTTTTTTCCCCCAAGAAGCATGGCTAATAATATTAATTCAGTCCTCCTGCAATGACCTTTTTCTTATGTAGTTTAATACAAAATGAAATTGGACATAAGAACCTAACAAATCATTCACATTTACAAATCCTGAAGTCTGAAATGCTTTTCCCAGATTTTGCTTCAAAAAAACCAGCTCCTCAGTGAGGCTAGTTCATAGTTCATGTTCTGGATGTCCATTGGGCTACAAAGAGAGATTTGAGCTGGCAAAAAAGGTACAAGCCAAATGCTCCAACCTCCATTCTGAATTCCCTTCAGGTTTTTAGCTCCAAAACTCTCATGCTATTCAACATTGGTAATTTACTGTTTAATTTACTTTGATTTAGGCCTGGATCAACAGAACTGGTATTTCTTTTATTTCCATTAACACTTTAATATTGATAAATTAATGGGGTGGCTGCTGTTTCTTAAAACCCTCTCTGGCTGGGAAGGACAGACATATCCCCTGGTAGCTCAGACTCAATGTTGCAGAAAGGGGCACTCAGAAAAGCCAACGTGGACTTGAGGGCAGTACGGCCATTTATGAAAGCTATCTTCTCCTATGTCTAATTTAGGATCAAGCTGTGATGTTATTTTCTCAAAAATCAGCATTAACCACAATAAGACAGAAAAAAATATAAAGCAGTAACACTGTTTAAAGGCCTTCAGTATTATTTTACACTCAGCCGGGAACTGTTGCCAACTACTCAGCAAACTCCATCCCCTTTTGCTAGCTGGGATATCATCCAGATCTTACCTGGTGGTTTTACCTCAAGTGATTCATTCAAAAGAGTGACAAGCAGAACAGTGTTGAACCAACTAGATGTGGGAACAAGTAGTCCGAATATTTGCAAGAGGTGGAAAAATAAAAATGTCAAAGTATACTCTTAAGTGTGAATACTTAATTGGAAATAAAGTGTGTGGGCATGCATAAAACACAAACACACGTGTTCCACAAGTGACAGCCTGGCCCGGCACGGTAACACCTTCACTAAGCCGCATGTTTTGGCATGACATTTAATATCTTTGCTGCGATACTCGAAAACAAAGAAACAATTTACATCAGACCAACAGTAGTACTTTGTACTCTTCCCGTTCTTATTTCAAAACCAAGTTGTCTCTTGAGAGATGCAGTGCGTTCACATGCTCCACACAAGTTTGTTGGAATTGGTGCCACCACATCACTACCTTTTCCGTACCCAAAATGCAATCTCACGTCCAGTCTTGAGTGTCTGACTTGGAAGGCTATTTGAGTACTATGCACAACTTGTTTAAGCACAACTGCTTTCTCAGATCAAAAAAGTTGTCTTACATGTAATTTACTCTTGCATGTCTATCTTTTGACAAACTACAAATGCAAAAGTGAATTTCTCAAAAATAAACAGAGTAGCAAATTCATTTTAACTTGTAAAATGTTTTTTATTATTCCCTTATTGTTATTAGATGATTCTAAAAATAAGGTAATAGCTGAGTCACACTTCCATTAGAAAAAAATCTATTTAGCTACATGATTGCTTAGAAACAACCAACCACTCAATGTTACAACCTCCCAATTGCCATTCAAGACCTGCACACGAGCTTCTTGCATTTGGGGAAAAACACTAAGTGAGGAATCAGGAAATTTAAAGCAAGACAAAGGGAAAATAAATGATCAAATAAATTCTCCTCATTACCACACCGTTCTTCTAGATAGGACAATGAATTCACAGAAGGGTGATCGATAATGCAGTCCCATTCTGCTCCTGAAGATCAAAGTATGCATTTGCTACAACAAAATGAAGGCTACAAAAGGAATATGGGTTCAGTGGAAAAAAGATTAAATGCTTTCTCTGAATATAACAACAATCTTACTCCATTATAATTTACTCATCAGGGTAAGACTCACGAGATTCAGTATCTCATTTTCAGGAAGATACAAAAGACTAGGAAGAAAATCCTAACACATTTACTTAAGTCACTCTGAATGTTACCTGAAATCAACTGAAATTTTCCAAAATACACAGTATTTAGATTAACCCTTGCTTTCTTCATCTATGTACATCCCAATTCCAGCAGTTTCAAAACTTCAAGTGCGATATTCCTTTCTGCAGTAATATATCTTGTGTTACATAAAAAAGGCCATTTCAAAGTTAAAAAAAAGGCTTTCCTATACTCATGCAGCAGGAACAGAGGTGTTACAGACATCTACAGGCAGCAGCACACCTGCTCATAGTAAATCATAACTGGGAGGGTAAAAAAGTACAAAACACTGCAAAGAGAGCCAGCACTGCCAACTGAAATAGTAGAAACTTTGAGCAAATAAGGTAAATGATGAAAAATGTGACTGAAACTTGTCTAAGATGTTAATACAGAAGAGAGTCTGAGCCAACCCTTAAGTTTTTAAGGAGGAGGCCTAACAATCTAAACATAGTAGGAAACTCATCTAAAAATCTAGTAGAGACAAGGCAGCATGCATTTTAGCTTGACCAGTTACAATGTATATGAATTCTGAGCTCAGGATACAATAAAATGCTAGCTTCACACTCAGGGTTTGTACGTCAAATGTTGCAGAGGAGTATTTACATAACCTTAGCTAGCTGACTTACATTTTACTTTTAAAAATGTAAGATTCAAAACCTGGGCAAGAACTGAGCCTCTAACATGCACATACTTGCCCTTGAGTTCAACTTAGCTTTACTAATGCCTTTGATAGGACTGTTTCATGTTGCAAAAAAAAGTTAAGCAATATTAAATATCATAACATTGGGGATCTTAACCACCAGGAGTACACATTTATGCT